>JAPTHA010000005.1:43047250-43057562 GCA_029814585.1 Gymnapogon annona | reverse complement strand
CAAAAATGAAGTAGTATAATTGTAAGTAAATAATGAAATTGTCTTGAATGTGATGTTCTGTGATCCAGATTTATTCAGGTACATTGATTTAAATGCCCACTTCAACAGCTATTTACTCACTCAGTGAGGCTGATACCAACTGGATCCTTCTGATCAAATCATCTACTGAGCTCAACTGCCCCATTCTTAACTTTAGAAACTCAGATAAATGTGGTACATCTAGGTCAAACTAATCACAAATTAGTGACCTAAATTCATGATGATGGAGCAAATGAGTATAGCACTGAATATTACAAAATGTTTCCTTTATTTCCACCTCTACTTACGCCAATAACAAGTCTGTAAAATAGCCCATATGCACAGATTAATCTTTAAAGACCCACAGCTACATTTGTGTCAGCTTCCAAAAAGTTTTTTCTTCTCCAAATCTAATCTTCATGTGATTTATCACTATTTATTATATTATCTTCTGCATTTGGAATGTATTTTCTGATATTTCATGACTGACCATGTTCAAACAGCTCAGAGTTACTTCAAATGGAATTTTGGGTCTGGGTTTTTAGGAGTTAATGAGCCACACTGATCAATTGGTATATCACTAATTGAAATATATGTGAATTCTCTGCCAGCCCTCTGAGCTCCCCAAAAATGACTATTGGTGCCCATAATGCTGTCTGTAATCAGAGGAGTGAGTGTCTTTGTGTCGACTGATGTCAGCATTTCCTAGCTTTTACCACCAATACGAATGAAGGGACATCTGTGCCGGTTGCCTCTGGCTGGGTTGTGTCCTGTCATTTTCTCTTTATGCAAACATGTGACACTTTCCTCCACTGAGCCTGGCCTCTTGGCAATATGCAGATACATACATATATAATGAATGTTCCTCGAGGCCCTCAGAGCTCAGCATATTATCAGGACTTAGTGCTTCCGGTCTGTGTGTGTCAGTGTGTGTATATGCCCTTAGGACAAACAAGGCAACTTTGGAGAGTAATGCTGTGAGATTTTGAGGATAAGTCTGGGTGGTCAGGAATGGCGATAAAGCACAGCAGGGTCATTGTGGTAAAAGCTGCAGCCCTGCAGGACTAACCATCAATGACAGAGACATGAAGATGTACGAGCTGTATGCTGACTCAAGACGGATGCTCACTGCTCACTGGAATTAACATTATTCAGCAAAACATAGTCATGCTATAATATCCTGAAGTTCTGAAGACCGACAAAATGAGTGTGGATAAGTGAAGGAGGGTCTTCTTGAAATAAATGAATAAAAAAATACTTTTTGGTACAATAAAATCCTGCCAAAATTTGATATTTGGGTTGAAATTTTGTTTTTGTTCATGCAATCTGTGTCTCTAATGTGTGATTGATTCCAAACCTGTTGAATTGTGAAACTTTCATGTCTGATGAATTCAAATTTGTTCCAAAAACTATACAAAATTTTTTCACACTTCATTATCTGCCAGTTTGGGAAATGTGTAGGTTGAACCTCAGAGAACCTTAAGAAAAGTGAGCTCTTTCCTGTAAGTAACAAAACACATACCTTCGATTTTTCATACTTGCCTCTCAGAATTATTAAAAATAAATCATCCTATCTGAACATTTCAGTTAAAAGGAAAGACATTTATTTTCATTTAATTTCCTTTTAGCCTCCTGAGGCAGGAAGGAGGTTAGCTCAATGTGTGAGGTTGTCAGGTTGTGCCACTGCTTTAGAGTCTTGTGGTCTTGGTGCAGGAGACCAACCTCCGAGTAGAAGTGGGTGATGCTTTCACTATAGGAGAACTCAAATAATTCAGTTAACGTCTATATACGACTTCTATCAATGTTCACTAATAATAGTATTGATATTTCTAACCATTTTACATGTTACATGCATCAAAATATGAACCATTATCAGTATAGGCAAACTTTCAATATTTCACATATTTGTAAAGAGAAAAAAAAATCAAAGTTTCCTCAAAACTGTGACCACACTTTGTAAATATTGTCCCAAAGGAACTAAAAATAAAATTTGAAATTAATCTGACCAGTAGTTTCTTCAGAGAAAATATCTGAAGAAATTGATAACGAAGACGACAAACACAAATGCCACCGTGACCTATCAGCCAGTGAGCAAAATGTTCTCTCACACATTTGTAACCCTGTAGAGAACACTGAAGGATCTTAAATGAAGTGAAATTATTATTATTAGTCTATAGTGGAACTGGCAAATGACCCAGGTGGAAGCACTTGCCATTCTTGAAGTGAATCTCCAGGACATCAGCGGTATTGGGGGAGTCTTCTGGGTTCTTGGTCATCAAATACAGGCTACCTGGAGCGTGGGTCTGAAAAACACAAAAAACATCCTCACTCTGTGTTTCAACCCACTCTATTCCCATTTGATGAATAACCGGGACCTTCTGAGACCTCATCAGCGACAGTGTCGCTGAGGGGAAACTGTTGTGTGAGGCGATGAAGGACAACTCAAGACTCAATGGACAGAAGAAAAGAGAGGGTGATGCGTGAAAACAGTATAAACCTGAAAATGCCATCAGGAGCAAGACAAACGCAGCAAAAAAAAAAAAATCAATGTTCTATTTTTCTCCAGTATTTGGTCTCATTTTCCCTGTATGGTCCTTCACCACAGGGGAGAGTGGGAAAAAGAAAAAGAAGGGCGAAGGCGACTGGGAGAGGGGGAGGGGGAAAGGCCGAGCAACAGAAATGACTCACATCCACCACAATAGTCAACATCTGAGGGGTCAAACACAGCTGATACTACGACAGACGTAATGAGAGCAATAGTAAACCCTCATCTATAGTCTATCAGGGGAAAAAATGAAAACCTGCAGACCCGCCAGTTCTATCGCCTGTCTGAATTGTGATAGAGGAAGCATTCATATACCTAGACACACAAATACAACAGTATAAAAATACTGCATTAAAAGTACGAATCCTGCATGACAGATACTTTATCAACAAAATGCACTAGCAGTATTGAAGCCACGGTCTAGTTTTGATTGATTTGATTGTTTTTGTTGGCATCATACTGGATCATTTCAACATTTCTTGAAGTTAAATCATGAGCTGTGAACATAATATTGTGAAGGACAGGATTTCCATTTAAAATTGTAAAATATAAGAAGCATGAAATAGAAATCCTGAGGTTACAGCATGGCATTTTGTCGTAGTAAAGTATTTGATGACCTGTACTTGGAAATTCCTTCATCCGTCTGTGGCTCTTTGTCTTGGCCAGGCTCCAGCTCTCCAGTGACCCCACAATGGATTAAACTATTTGGGGAAGATTAATTAAAATCAATCAATTTTTTTATTTGTCAATTCACCATACAACATACAGAGAATTGAAATGGTGTTTCCCTCTGGCCATGCTGTGCAAAAAGTGTACATTATACACATAAAATTAATTTCCCACTTTTTGTGCATCTTTCTTAAAACTGTCTTCTGCTTTTATTTCTAAAATGAAAAGGTGTCACTAAATGGGCATGCCACAAACCAAAGACCTACAGTAATATCTGTTCCTTACCAAAAAAAAATGACTCAAGTTGCCTCAGGAGACAGACGTTTGTGTTTTTTTTTCCAGTTGGTGGGAGCTGGAAGCCATTTCAGTAAATCATGACTGAGGCCTGAAAGGCAGTGGCGGTCTGATGTGTCCGTCCAGCAATGTGCCGCTCCAACAATTACACAGCATTAGGACAAGACGATGGCCAATGTCTCCTGAGCTGAAACAAATTGCAGGGGGACTATGCAAAACAACTACTGGGTGCATTTAAATGGAAAGCTTTACAAGACACTAAATCATCATACAATAACTAATCGGCATCCGCTCGCCGTCTGTCAGTGAGGAGAAAACGAGCAGCGCAATCATTTTCCTTCCTTTTAACTAAACACCAAAATTGACTGGGAAGGCGTCCCGTCTCCCTCTCCTTTATTTTCTGCCTCAGTGCCCTGAAAGATGCCAAATGAGAGCGAAGAGGAGAGGGGCGAAATGACTACTCTAAAAGCCTTTTGATGCATACTCTTTGAGGGGGGGAAAGATGGACTGAATGTTAAATACTGTAGAATAAGGAAGATTGCGTGTTGAGGTGAAATCTGCTGGTCAGAAAATAAAAGCTCTTTCTCTACCTCTTTTTTGACTGGCTGGTGTCACATTATTACTGAGAGCATACTTTGCAAACTGAAAGTTTCCATTATATTTTTTCAGACTGATTAATGTATTTACTTGGGAAAATTTACATTATTCCTTAACTCACGCATTTAATAAAGTGCTTCAAAAAGTACTAAAAACATTAACATAAAGAACAAGAGATGCATGACGGCAACAAAAAAGTGCCAGAGACAAGGCAAGCTTTCTAAGCATTATGAGACCTAAGCTGTACCCTGATGACAAAAATCTAGCATACTTAGCCAAAAATGTTTTCCTATAAATAATCTGTTCTTAAGAGGACTGGTCAGATATTCATCACTGAAGTAGATTTATGTGTTTAGTCAATTTGTTTAAGTTTAGTAATTAATTAAATTATTTCCAAAAGATTATGGTAATATAGGTTCAAAATAATACACAAATGCATAGCTAGTCATTGAATATCAGCAAAAACACCATCACAACGCTGACGTTTGCAGAAGTTTATAAGACAAAACTGTAAAAGCTCAAAATTTCAAATAGTTTACCATGTAGGTATTGTCTCATTACATTTATTTATAATGTACAAAATATTCAGATTTTTTCCCCCCGCATTCACAAAAATCCTAATAAGACTAAAAATTTGGTTTTATCAAAGTCTACCACTAGTGGCTTATAGTAATCTTTGCTCAGATCCATAAACCTGTTGACATCCTTCATCCTAATTTCACATCCAGAGGATGCTTTATTTCAGCATTATGTAAACACAGCCGCATCTTGCAAACTGTTGGACTGTGCTTATCAGTCCAAGCACAAGGTGATGTTTTAATGAAACGCAGCCCATACATGTCCAAATGATCATTATAAATCCAAAATAATGTCCACATATCCCACATGTAAGTCATAAAGTGCTAGATTTGGTGAAGGGCATATCCAAAGGGTGCCGTTTGCTTGACACCACTCTAATTCTAATTCCTCTCTAATATTGTTATGTTGTATTGACCACAATTGCACTGGTAAATTTCCACCTAGTCTAAGGTCACTTTTAGATATGTTATACATATTAATGAAGCACGTTTAGTAACGCTTGAAAAATTATGCACTACCAAATAAGCGACATCAAACTTACAGACGATACAAGAAAGAGGAAAGTATGGGAATGGGCTTGTTTCCATGTGTGCAAGAGATCAATACATTTCAATTCCACCCCCCTGCAGGTGGACCTGTCCCAAATCCATTGCCCAGAAAGAGAGGAAAAGGTAGAGATAGAGGAGACAAGGGGGGCAGAGGGTATTGGTGGGAAATGGGGCGTGAAGCGCACCATCATGTAGCACAGAGCAGCTCCTTTGGCAGGCTCAGCTCCTGCCATATTGTTGTGCTAAACGCGGCCCATACAGGCAATGGAGAAGCCAGGCGCATGAACTTAAAGCAAGTAAATTTCTATCTTTCCACATATTAGTTGCCTCATTGGTTTTCAATCGTAGCCAACAAGGCCAAAAAGAGGCAGAGGTGGCAGGAGGGAGATGCATAGAAAAAAAGAAACAGGGAGAGTTGAGAGGGAGATAGAAGAGAAGAGGGTGGTAAAAACATCACTGGCCCAATGGGTTGGAAATGACGCTTAAATCACCACATTTCAAGTCTGTCCTTCTCTTTAAAATGCAAATATGATAAATTGAGACAAGAATAAAATACGCACATGATCAGATATTTCTATTCTTAACACTCAGGATGTTTTAGTTAATGTCCAGCCCTTCTTGAAATTTAAGCTGGACACTTCTAGTCTGGGCCAAAGCTGAAACTGCACTGAGACCAACATGGGTAGCTCTTGCTAAGTATTGCAGGTCAAACAAATCAGACCTGGGGGTAAAGCCAGGGCACATGACAGTCTCTGACCTCTCTGCTTCAAAGCACACATTCACATGTATACATATACCTACAAGCCCACTTCCTTCCCCTGCAGGCAGTTCTCTGCCCAAGCCTTCACTCTAGCTGGCAGAAAACAAGTTTTTATTTCCTGTAGGTGAGCGAGGGCTTGACGTTACGCTCCTTTAATCCTGGTCAGTGGGGCCGGTGGCCCATGAGGCCACTGTGATCAAAGCCCTGAGTGGGCCTGAGGAAGCCCTCTGACACAAACTATAATTAAGACTGAGGTGATGTTTTAATGAGTGAGGACGAGTGTCAGGTGGCCTCAGGGTGGGTCCTGACCACTCATGTGTGGTACACAGAGGAACAGAGGATGCACCAAGGGAAGGGGCAGGATGGGGTCTAATAAGTGACCACTTGTACTGCAACAGCAAAGTAGTGAGGGTCTGGGCTGTCGATGCGTACGAGGTGGTGACACTGACTGTGTTTACATGGGCTTGAAAAAGTGACTAATAATGTGGAAAACAGCCCAGTTTAAAATAAGGCCTCAAGTAACCACCTAGTCTGATGAAGTCAGAATGCATTAAGACTAGGCATTAGACCGAGAGGGCTAGTGTAAACCTTGGGGAGTCTGATCAATAGATAAATGGTAGCAAAGTAAACACTGAGTCCAATTGTTTGTCTCCTTCGTGCATACTTGACTCATGTATCATCTGGTCAGCAAAATTAGTTTGTAGCTGATAGAAAAAAGGAAAATATTTAGTCCAGAACACATTATAAGGCAATGGTTCTTCTGTTTTCTATCTTTTATTTTCATTAGAATTTGTCAAATTCTGTTCTAATCAATATGATTCGTAAGGCACCGGGCTGGTGCATAGGGGACCCGGGTTCGATCCCTGGTATGAGCGTCCTGTGGGTTGTGTCAGGAAGGGCATCCGACGTAAAAACTCCTGTCTGTGGCGACACCTTAAGGGAAAAAACTGAAAGAAATCATTGATATGATTAAATGCTTTGAGTGTATAAATGTACATCTACTCTTCTGTCACAACAGGCACGTTGTGATGTGATATATTCATTCGTTGAAAATTGTCATTAAGATTTAGCTTAGTGGTAAGCTAAAAAAAATTTTAGATTACAAAAACCTACATGGCTATTCCTTATCATACTAATCATATTCCTACTAAACTGGTAAAGTCATCCACATTAAAATACACTTAGATATTTTAGATACAACATACAGTAAATTGTTTGTTGATTTGCACTCTTGCACTGTACATCATCTTTTCAACAATGTTCAAATCCTGAGGAATTTGTCGCACTATTCAAAATAGACTGCTGGACTAAAGTATCTTGCAGCTAATTCCGCTAAAGAAACATAACATGATTATGTATCATTGCAGTTCTATCAATAAAAGTTCAACATCACACCCCAAACATGATTGTGACATTACATTTTTGTCACCAATTGTAAAAAAAAATGTCTTGATCTACATCTGTGACTTCCACTGCTGCATCCACGGATACTGACAAGAACTCAAAGCTAATGTGAATCATGCCTTTGGACCTGAAATATATTTGTTTGCTTCACACCTCTGACAAGCATTATGAATTTTATATTGTCCAAAGTCATCAAGAGTAATGGATATACACAGCATTTTATGCAAGATAAATTCAGACAGCATAGTTTTCAGTAACTGTACGACAGCCACAAACAGGAACATACTAATAATGTGACAATAATCAGGATGGGAACTTCACTTGGCTCAAGTTGCCCTGATGGCATGTCTTCATATAGGTTCATGCCCCCAGATGGAGATGGAGGTAAATAAAGTCAGTGGCCTATTGTGCTACAGGTTCAGGGTTATCAGGAAGGATACAGTGTTATAATCATTGAGTAACCTGAACTCTGTTGACTTCTATCTAGTGAAGAGCATATGAGCGGCCATTTGGACATTTCCTGAAGTGACAGTGTTGAGCAAAGAGAGGCCATTGTACTACAGGTGGGGGGGGGGGCTGAGGCTCTGAATAGCTGAGGTCCACCCTGAGCCTCGAGGGCTGAAATACGAGGAGAGAGAAAGGCTGATGTGGAGAGGAGATACTTAGAACAAGATGACCTTTTTCAGATGACCCTTCAGAATCTGTTATGTTGATTTAAGAATTCACTTCACTGCACTGGTGCAACTTTGGATTTCGACCACTTTAAGGTTTTAAAGTGAAATTAAGTTAGAATACGCATATTGCTTCCACTTGCACAGTTTGGACACAAGTGTCCAACAACAAAACCTACAATTAGAAGAGAGGACAAAGCTGTGGCTACTGAAAATCGGTCAATTATTAGGGTCCCTTCAAGTTCAGGGCATCATTCTTTTCCATTAGTAATGTATTCAAAACCTTTTACTTCTCTGGACCGCAGGACCATAAATATTTCATTGTATTTAATGCCATTAATCGATTCAATATTGGAGTAAATGGTCCAACAATAAAACCCAGAAGGAGTTACACAATACTGTCATCATACATCGCTATGCTATTGAACGGGTTTGCCCCATTCTTTTCAACACATTTTTCAACAGGCCGACCACAGAGGCAGCAGAGGGGTGGGAAAGGACAGAGAAAGAGATGGAAGATAGAGGTCTGTGAGTTACAGTGGCCCTGCCCCTGCATCTCCACTCCAGCAGCGCAGGACCCCTCGTCTCCCTGTGACACCCCGTCCATTGGGGACTCATCTGTCTGCTGCGCTGTCTTTGTACTTTACTGTTACTGGTGACATTTTGGTGTCACGGTGTCACGATGAAATGGCTCCCCTCCCACGTCGCAGCCTGCGGCGGCGCAACTAGTGGAACAATGAAGTCCCGAGGAGTAGGGGCTGGAACTTAGGAGGCCCCAGCTGGGCGCAACGCCCTAACCCTTCCCCCTCCCTGGCTCCCATGAAATCGGGAATTAGTCGAAGCGTTGCTGACGACAAGTCAGTGTCTGTGTGTCCCAGGCTCTTCCCAGGGCCCGGCAAAGACTTGGGGCGAGGAGAGACACAGACACAGACAGAGCCACCGAGGGATGGGAACATTGGGGGTCACCAGGGGCAACCTGTATGTAGTGCTTTGACCTCTGACCCTGGCAGAGATCAAACTCTGTCTCAACTGCTGCACTGTGGGAGAGTCGGGTTTAGATCTGGTATGGCTGGCATGGGTCAACTGAAGAGATAGTTAGGTTTATGATCAGTCCCAAAAGCTCATGCAACCAAACACACAACTCTTACTCGTGTCCCAGTCACATGTCAAAACAGGACACAACATACTGACGGTCAACACCATGTGTAATGTATGAATATAGTACCAAGCTACCACATACTGTACATCTGTCAACTGTGTTTTTTCCATTTTACTGTTTACTTTATATTTCAGCAGTCGAGACGGTTTGAGTTGTTGTAGAGGTGCACTAGAAATACATTTTGAAGTTTAAAACTACCGATATATTTTAATTCAGGGATATAGCAGTATTCTTCATTTGTGCAATAAATAACCTATTAACATAACAACTTAAAAATCAATAACTCATCACTCACCCATCGCAAGTTTTTACACTTAAAAAAACCTTCCCTGCTGCAGTTACATTGTTGGCCAGTACTACTTCAGAGGGTAGATGCAATACGTTGTGTGTGTGTATATGTACATGTATATGTGTGTATGTTGATATGTGTGAACCAACTACCTCTTCCTTCTTGCAAGGTATTTTATTTCATTTTATTCTATTTATTAAATGGGTCTCCTGGGTTAATAAACAGTTCTCAATAGGTTTTTAAATAACATTTTATGTACTTTTTACACACATTGATGGTATGTGTATAGGTTCTTACTGTTTTGTTTTTAGACTTTATTATCTGTCCTGTGTCCTTGATTTTATTTGACCGCATAAACATTCCTATGTGTTATGCACAAATGGCAATACATTTCCCTTGAATCTTGACCCAAGGGTTAGGGTATCGCTTAAAAGTCAAATGTGGGAGAAAAAGTGTAATGGAAAAAGATTTAGTAAATCTCTGCATATCTGTTGTGTTTATGAGAAAAAGATAAATAACAACCACTTCATAAAAAAATGTCAACACCCCATTAGACGCTAAACTGCAACAAATTGCCACCGTCTGTGTAGAAATGTGGACACACATATTTGACTAAAGTTTTGCCCAAAAATTTAAAGTAATATATCACATCCAGACCTGTGATTCAGTTTGGTTCGGAGTGAAAGATGTCAGCACCACTAGTGTGTGTGTGTGTGTGTGTGTGTGTGTGTGTGTGTGTGTGTGTGTGTGTGTGTGTGTGTGTGTGTGTGAGAGAGAAA
>JAPTHA010000005.1:42989473-43003050 GCA_029814585.1 Gymnapogon annona | reverse complement strand
GAACTTGCTTGCTGCTGTGTGCAGGGAGATTTTGGCTGTGGCAATATATGGTCATATTACATAAAGGTGCGTACAATGACATCAAATCCTTAAAAAAAAGTGCCACTGTACCCCTGTTAAAAATATGCTCCCGCAGCCCTCCAATGGAACTTACAACAGGTTAAGGAAGTTGTGTTTTTGAGCGCATATAGAGCATATCCACCCCCCTGGCTACCCAGATATGGAGACTAGAAACCCAAGGTGAAACAGCCCATAGTTCTTCCTTGCATTCAACTATGTCACTGTCATGTCAAATACTGAAGCTGGATGCAGGAAAAACAACACATTTTGCAGATCAAGGCAGGGCAATAATACATTCTCAAAACCAGGACCACATCTATGATGATACAAATGTTAAACTTTGGACATTTTTACTTGAAATGGATAACCTAAACCAGTGCTTCTCAATTGTTTTTGTTACACGTCCCCTGGGGGAAGAAAACTTTTGCAAAAATCTCTTGACTTTATTTGGCCAAAATTGTCACAGTACGCTTTGTCGTGTTCCCGTCTTAACTTTCTGGAGACTTTTGATTTGTCTCATTATCTCTGTCTCTCTCTGTCTTTTGTTTCATCTGTTAAATACTCATGATCAGTGTATCTAAACACCTACATCATAGAGCCAATAGTCCCTGCACACAATCTGACAATGAGAGTATCACTGACACTTACTGCAATGGATGAGCAATTACACTTTATTCTAGTACAGTAAAGAAAGCACTCTTACCAGGGGCAAACATGTCCCCTCCTTTAAGAAACACTGGCCTATGCACTAAATAAATAAACCTATGCAAGGATTAGCCTACTGCACTGAATAAACGAGGCTTACGCTGTCGGGGGCCAACAGTCAGGGTATATCCCTGTGATCGCCCAAAACTTCTGCTATATAATAAAGTAAATAAGTGACACAATGTACAAAAGATGCCAACTTCATTATTATTTAAAAAGCAGATTGTGGTTAGATTTAATATGAAATGTGCCACTGTATAGAAACAGCCATAACTTGAACTGTTATGACTATTTCTATACAATGCTATATTTTCACAACATTATCAAATATCCATCAACTACGTTGAAAAAAACTAACAAAAAAACCCCCAAACACACCAAAACATAAAAAACAAAACATGACATCATCTAAACTCAATGTGGCATGAAGAGGAACACTTGTTATACACAATTGTTATGTACTCATTTTGAGCTACATCAATCTGATAGTGGTAGAAAGATGGTCAGAGAACCCGTTTTACCCACAAAACTCCACTTGCTGAATGAAAATGACACGTTATGAACTCTGGATGGTAATGCTAGTAAGATAATAAACATTAACCAAATTTTATCTCAGTTGGCCTATTATTGCTTGATGTCTGTCCAAAAACTGATTTTCATCAAACGCACCCCGTTTTGATGACTTATAATACTCATAGGGGTCGTCTATGTTAGTTATCAAGGGAGAAGAAATCCAACCAAGTCTGTCCTACTTATCGCCTTCAAATCAAGGATATCTGACACCAGGGGTCAAGGAAAAAACATTACATCCCCAAAAGCCAATTTCAGGTATATAATAAAAAATGTCATGAAGAATCATGTGAGTTGATTTTCTTTTTTAAATTTTAACCAATAATGTCAGGTAGTAAAAACACTTGGCTTCAGATCTAAGCCAGTAGCCCTTTAAAAGGCAAGGGCACAGAAATAAACACTTTGATGGCATTGGAAAACAGAACAAATACATACAACACTTGGAAAACGTGTCAACTCCTCTCAGAAAGACTACCTGATCCAAAAGGCCATTTGCGTTCAGTTTTGAATTTAACTAAAAACTGAGACAGACTGTTTAAAATATTGTTCAAAATCAGAAAACTTGAATTTAATGTTTTAATAACTAAATCCATCATTGCACTGATAGGGCAAATGATATAAATACTGTCAAGCTTTTCTCGGGCTTAATTATTAATTATGAAATTGCTCTTACTTGTAGCCGCCAGACTGCATAATTCCTCCTTACAAATACATAATTCTAATTACTTACAATGATATATTAAATTATTTAAAATTGTTGTTCATTAATATTTCTTTTAGTTATATAGACATTTGTTTTGTAGATATTGTTAATTTTTTTTACAACACTACTACGTATTATACAATAATAATATTGACAATATCTTCTCTGCTACTTTGGCTTAGAGTTACACAGAGCATCTGTAACAATTTACTCTGGGATAAATAAAGTATTCTGAATCTGCACTATTATAATTGGCATCACTAAATTACACATTATGATAAACAGAAATATGAATACGTTTTCATTATATTGCTCAGCTCTAACTCATGCAGTTAAACAAGCCTGACTTCAACATCTAGATCTTCTAGTGCTCTGAGAAGTTGCTCCTACCAATTTCAGTCTTCTCACTGGCCTTGGTGGACGTGCTCGCTTCTGGCTGGTCATTACCACTCTCTGCTGCCATTTGCTCACCGTCCCTCTTCCTGTCTGATGGGCGACCTGTGGTATCCTGCACACAGAGTAAAAATATGTAGAGGATGCATGCACAGGTCTTGAGTTATGAAACCTGGCCTAAAATGACAAAGCGTAACTATACATAGGAGACCAACAACTACAAGAATCAGACACTCATGATTGTACAAGAGCTTACTGATAAAAAAAAATACTATTATGTTACTTCACTGAGAGGAAAGTGTTGCTGCAATTATCAAATGAAATCAAAGGTTTTATATAACGCCAAGTCACAATTATGACCATTATGTCACAGCACTTTACATATAGAGTTGGTCTAACCAGACTCTTGGATCAGTTGTAATAGAAACCCAACAGAATCCCCCAGGAGCAAACACATTTGGTGACAGTAGCGAGGCAAAACTTCCTTTTAACATGCAAAAATCATGAGCAGACCCCGACTCCTGGACGATAGCTGTCTGCCTAGACCAGTTGGGGTTAAAGGGACAGGGAAAAGCAAGAGAAAGAGAGAGAGGGGGAAAGATTAAGGGGGAGGGGTATTATATCATAACATTCTGTACTAGTGCTTTTGTAATTACTGTGGTGCTGGTGGAGGATGAGGAGGGTGCAATGGTTGTGGGAGTGGGGGTGGCAGCGCTGCTGCTGCTGTTGTTGCTGTAGTATCGAGCATGTGGGTGAAACGGACGTGCAGCCGGAAAACCCATCATGGGGGATTTGATAGCCACACCCATGGGAACTGGCCCAAGGAGAGAGGACCGGGTCCCAGCTGCAAAGAATTGACGGAACTGCTGTCCACCCATCGCAAAACCTCGCATGTTACCTGGATAAAAGAGAAAGTGTAACAATATGCATAGTTAAAAATTAAGAGGATTAAATTAGTGAAAATAGACACTGATGACTTTCACCCAGAGCGGATAAAACTGTAACTGCATTCTCAACTGTACCCTGCATCTGCTGCATCAGTAGTGCACCCTGCAACATGGGATTGGGGGTGATGATGGTAGTCTGTGTTGCCTGGCACAGGTTGACCATCCTAGCAGAGGGAGCAGTCTGAGGTGGAACAGGAATAGTTCTGGGTACAAAATAAAAAAGTAGTTTATAAAAATTAGCAAGAGCCACAAAAGAGGAGAGGTCCATTAGCAGTATAGTATGTCTCAGCAATACATTTGGTATCAGATTTCTTCCCAATCACACACAACAATGTGAGGCTGCAATCTTATACTACACTGATAAAGTATTCTTTCACTATCATGCTTTATTGTTTTATGTGCCATCACAAAACTGACTTAAAATGTCAATGCAATGCGTTATATAACAGATGGTACGTCATACAAATGCAACCAGGTTTTCTTATTTGGTAAAATAAACACAAACGTAACACAAAAAGGTAACAGAAACCTATAATCGGCAGTCATAGACAAAAGCTTAACTGCTACCTTGACAAGAAGGTAACATCCCATCTTAAGATAGTGGTAGGATTAGGACTGGAGGGACAAAATCACCCTTGGCATGATCTGTTTGTGTTTCACAAGAAGTGATAAAGTTGTGACTAGCTTGGTTGGTAGTTCTAAGTGGAGGCGAGGCATGGACAGTAAACCTGTAAATCACAAGTTCAATCTTAAACTCATTGCCTGCCAACGACGTCTATAGACGTCATTTGAGACAGCTAGAAAGGTTACGTTGACTGACGTCTGGCAGGCAATGTTAAGGTAAGGCAAGTGTCTGGCAGAATTTCAGCTTTTATTGATAATGTCACAGGCAGTAGGCATTTTTTCATCATAGCACAAAAGCTCACAAAAAATACTTTATAGTTCCATGTCCGCTTCTTTGATTTCGAAGCTACACTGGTGGCAGTTATTTAGTCGCTTTGGAGTCTTATATAAACCCCAAACGCCAGGATAAATCCCACCTCTCGCCACGTATATCTAGCCAGTGTACACCTCTTAGTTGGAGGTGGACACTGGCTACCTCCAACTAAGAGGTAGCCAGTGCCGCACACCTAAGTCCAGCCTGCGCCGGCCGCCTGACACACATCATCCACTAGGCCTCAGTGTACAGCCTTCGCCGGCTTGCCTGACGTACATCGCCCGCTAGGCCTCTGCTAATCCTCGGGGTCTAGTGATCGCTCCTACCGTGATGTCTGGTGGTGGTGATGGGTGACATGATGCGCAGGCTGCGGAGGTGGAGGGGGTGGAGGCTGCTGCTGGAAAAGTTGCTGCAGCTGCCGCAGATGCTGGTGGAACTGCTGCTGTTGTTGCTGCTGCTGCTGATGGATGTGCGGGTTAAACATTTCGCTCTTCAGTTTCTTTCATTCACGGCCCAATGAATTGAGGGTGAGGTGCCGATGATAAGACACCCGTTTCAATGTTTACGATTCCTGGGTAGGGGGATGGAGAGGAAGAGAAGATTTTGACCCCTGCTGTCAAATCAACTCTTTGTTATTGTACATTCAAGAGCAGCGCGAGCCCCCTGACAACAGGTCGCTCTGACGGATAACGACTAGCCGGCTGGGAAGTAAGCTAACAATATTCACCATCTTTCATATAAATCATTCCCCTCCTCCCGTTACTTGCTCCAATTACAAACGCAGTGAAAACAACAGCCACTAATACACGCGAGAAGACTGGCAAGACATCCCAAAATGACCAAATGCAGTTACTACCGAGTCAATAATGGACAATGCTACACTTGCTACAAACAAACGAAGCTACGTTAGCCACCGCTCAGTGACCGAGTAACCAACAAGTTAGCTTAGCATAGTCTTCAACTGGCCAGCGCTAGACTTCTCATTTAAAACGGTTGCAACTCCACATATACACTGTTCGTGTTGTCGTTGACCTCCCGTGTCTGTTGGGACTCACCTCCAGAAGTTAAAGTGACAGTCGCGTTTAATTATATGACATATATCATAGCACAAAGTGAAGCTCTCAGACCAGCGCAACTCAGCAGAAAACCAAGCACGCTCCAGTGAAGTGGGAGGTTCTGGCGGATGTTGCCCTCTGGCGGATGTCTAGAGAACTGTGTCGCATACTAATACTCTTCAGATCGGATTTGTTTTTGTTTTCATTGCGTGTCTTCAATCCACGAATTCACATTTTTTTAAATCCCACTCAAACATTTGAGGAAATTATGAGATACGATAGCTAACCATATTGGTTTATACTACTTGAAATTGTAAATCTATGTAAAATTGGTCTTTAAAAAATTATTTAGAATTGTGTTCTTATTATGAACTCCCATGCTTTATTGTAACCCCCCCAACGACCCAAACACCTACTATAGATCTAAAATAACCAATAACTTCTGAACAATATACCGATTAATCCATAATAATTGAGATAACATACAATTTCTCATCTTTTCGGACATCACGTGAACGTGGAAACACCGTTATCTTCTGCGTCATTCACCAGTTTAACAAGCCCATAACTGGACAGGAGACACGTGTCCTGTTAATTGTGTATTTTTCTTAGAAAGTCCGTTTTCCTTCACTTTTCTCTGTCTTTGATGTAGCAACCTTTAAACTTACTCTGGACTGTACTGAACATTCAGAATTATTAATTAAATATCGGAGAATACATTATTTAGACTAAAAAATACAAAACGCGGTGGACAACATTAGAATAAATTGTGATAAGTCACTTAAGAAAAGACAAATAGAGAGCAAGTTGTTTTAGAATCTATCCTAAAAGTAGCGATGGCTCTTTATGGGTTAAAATACCAGTTTTGATTGATGTAGTCAATGTAGTTTTTATTTTTGTATTTTTATTTTGTATCGAATTCAAGCTACATGCATCTATGTAAGAAGGATACCTGGTGGTGATTAGGCTAGTTTAAAGTACTGAAACAATTAATGCATAAAGTTGAATGAACCGTTATAAAGATACAACAACATGAAAACAATGAACAACCTGGTTGATTATTCTACTCTATCATTATTATTATTATTATTGTTATGATTTATTATTCTATATTTCAGTATTTCAGCACCGTGGGTAGATCAGCAAATTCCCAGTTCGCATTCCTGGACAAGATTAAACAACAAAGGCTAAAAGACACAGTGAAACGTTTGTCATATCATCCACACATTCACCATCTAGCGGTGAATGTGGGGAACTGCAGAGATCCGTGCCGAGGAAATATAAAAGCTCATCCTCATCCTCAACCCGCCCCCCCCCCTCCTGCGGAGTGTACATGATCAGTGGCGGACAGAGTCCAAACTGAGGTGATCTGAGACACCGAGGAGGCGAATCAATGAAGGAGGAAGGAGCCGTCTGGAAACTGAACCGGTGTTAAACATCCAACACTAAACAACCTCTGAACCCACAGGAGTGGCGAGCAGGGACGAAGACACAAACAACACAAATCCCCCCTCCCCCTTGCTTCGACTAGGATAGAACCTGCCTATTGCCATCGCAGCGATGGGGAACCGGGGAATGGAGGATCTGATTCCTCTGGTGAACCGCATGCAGGATGCCTTCTCTGCCATCGGTCAAAACGCGAACCTGGATCTGCCGCAGATCGCCGTGGTGGGCGGACAGAGCGCCGGGAAGAGCTCGGTGCTGGAGAACTTCGTCGGGAAGTAAGTAGCTTTTCCCTTTGGGCGGCTGGTGCATCAAGCAAACAGCTGCAGTCGCTCTCATCTAACCCCAAACTCCCCGGATTTAAAAACCCACCACTCAGCATTTAACTGGATTTTTATTTATGTCATTTAACCATTACAGGTTGAATTTTCATCATTGGTATCCATGCCCTTTCTACAGTGCACATGCAGGAGATTATTTTGTTAGGCCTAAGGCTAAATCCCCGTGAAGTTCATCTGTTTACTGCTGCATTATGCATTTAGGGACTGTAGGTCCCTAAATGCCATTAAAAAAAGTTAATGGTTTTTGGTCTTTTCATAATTTCTATCTAAAAATTCTAGAATGTTTTTAAACCTGACAGTTTTGTGTGTCAAAGTTATATTTAAGTTGTGTATAATATTGAATTCAACATTCAGTCAACAGTTTGGGACTGTTTGGTTTTATTGAGTTTCTGCTCTAGTTTGTTGGCTGCGTTGTTTCTGCAGTAGAGCTACCATCTTGTTATCCTCAGACAATTTAATAGACAAGGGTGCCAAAGGAGGCTAGCTGTAGGTGATGACACGTGTCACTCTTGGGAACATTCTTCTTTTTTGTTGTGTCATGCTGATGATGACACACAATGAAGTAATAGAAACAGATCAGATGTGTTCTGGTGCTGTATGACCTTGCAGAGAAAAGACAGTCAGTCCACATGAGCTTTGAGGCCTTCCTGCTCAACTCATCCATCTGTCCGCCAGTGCTTAGACTCTGAGTGAAGCTTAAACATGCGGCTACGTGCATGTAGCTTAAGAAAGTGTCTGTTTAAAAAAAAATATTGGTGGATTTATTCTCTTCACCATCTTCTTTTTCCTTTAGATACTGAGCTCACCAAGTGTGTGATTCAGCAGCATTTCCTGCTTAGACAAGGTCAGAGTGTATTCATACTGTGGCTCTAAGCCAGCACTTTCTGGTACACCTGACCCCTTACATTTCATTACTAGGTGTTTTTGTTGGTTGTACATCATTTAATTCATCTTACAATTGCATATTTATTAAAAACACATTTTAGTTATGATTCCTGCTCCTGCTTGTCATCCCTATCCCATATATATGGTGAGTTGGACGGGATACATTTTTTTTTTTTATCCCGTCCAACAGGAATCACTTATAAAGGGCCAAGCCTTTCAAAAGCCATGCTTAGGGAGCATTTGTTTTGGGGACAAAACCTGCCATTATAAAAGCAAAAATGTGAAAGTAATTTCTTGTGATTTTTCCAAATTTTGATGCAGTAACAGCTATGCCTATAACATCACATTGAAATCACATGTTCACATTTCATACTAACACAGGAAAGGTTAACTAGACTAGATGGGTGGTTTTAATACTAGTCTACCTTCCAGTGTTATATACATGTTAGAACATACATTGGTACAACTACAAAGATAGAATTATATAAGGCAATGAAACAACTAGAAGACCAAAAGTGATATCTACGAACATAAGAAACAGAATTTTTTTGTGTTAGTAATTTAAAAAGGAGTTTTAACTGCACAGCGATCTTTACAGGGTTTTATTTTGATATCACAGTAAATGCTGTAATTACAACTATTTATTTCTTTTATTGATTTCTATTGTTAAAGTAGTTTGTTGGGGACCATGTTACCCTTTACTTACACAGCTGTTGTCATAGAAACAGCTTGTATCTAATTGTGGCGCCTCGCCTCAGGGACAAGCAGCACTTTTGACCGATCATGGCCGGAAGCAGATGAGAAAAAAATGAAACGGTGTTATAACAAAGCATCATATTAAAGTGATCTCTTAGAAGATTGACATTTCTGTTGGGTTGTGACAGTGGAAAGATTGCAGGCCCTGCATATTCTGTATTTGTATGTGTAAGTGTATTTGCTGAGCATTGCACAGCTGCAGCGATGTCGCTCAGACTTGCTCCTCCTCGTCCTCCCCTAGTCATCAACCTCCCAGTGGCCTATTGTTATTGCTTCATCAGTCTAACACAACACGTACACAATGTACCGTGTGTTCACATTTTACAATTTTTTTTCCTGTCTTCCACAGTTTGTACAGTCATTTAAATGTACGTAATCCTGTTGTAGCTACTGTTAAAATATTTGTTTTGTCTTTTTCCACTATTTCTTGAGCATGTTTTGAGCATGTGTTTCCAAAATCAAAAGTTAAGTTGAAAAGTTAAGGAAAATTGTAACTGTGCATACTGTAGAGATTATCTTCACATTATTTATTGTAATCTATTATTACAACCCATTGTCTGTTTCAAGTTGGTTTGTGTTGGGATTGAGCAATGTGGAAAGTATAGTGTATTAATAAATATTTCAATATTTATTGAAATATTCATATCAACCAATCGCGATAATTATGAATGTTTTGCAGTTTAGCAATAATCATCATGTCATCACTGCCGATCTGCCAAAAAATTATTTAATAGAAAAGTTATGTAGTGAAATGGTGTAAAATGATGTCACTGCTATTATCAACATCACTTTATGGTCCAACCTTTGTAAGGCATGTTGGATGCCATCATGACATCAAAACCTGCGACCCGTGTATCGATGTAGACCTATATTAAGGAGTTTGTGCTTCCTGACAACTCTCCTCTCAGATGGATTAGATTTTGTTGGAGACGTATTGTGTAGCAGGAAGGAAAACCAAGGAAAAATATTGCAAAATTTAAGGACCAGATCATGTATATGTTTTCTCCTTTATCCTTGTATTATTGTGTCTGTCCCTTTGACTCCTTTATACGGAGGTTGTTCATGTAATATTTTGCACTCTTTTAAAGGTCATTCATGTCAGCATTATTACATTCATTCATTCAATATACTGTATTTATATTCCATGGCTTTCTTTTTTAACCTATTTGTCTTTTTGCTTGAGCGTCATATAACCCAGATTTTGGGTGTGAGGTTAAACATTCAATCCATCTGTTTCTCTGTCTGTCATTTCCCTCCCCAGTGTTCAATTAGCTCCCACAAAGAAGGGAAAGTTTCTGGTCTCCTGTGCCCACACATATGCACCTGCACACACACGCTTGCAGCCACACACACACACACACACACACACACACACACACACACACACACACAGGATAGCAATAAGCTTTATTTCTTTATGTTAATACTTTGTTACACACAGTTAAATACTTACAAAACAAGATCAAACATCATCAGCTCACAATGTAAGGACCAGGTACAACGTGGTTTAGAGCAGCACGGCTCAACATCATGCACATTTACTGCAAAATGAGTTTAAAAGGCTAATGAATATTTTCCCTAAAGAGGAAAGGCTTGTGACAGCCGTAGTTATTAGTTAGCATGGACATTATTTGCAAAAGTGTATACACAGCTGCATACATTTGTCCAACCTGCTTTCAGCACCATGGACAGCTCTGTTAAACCTCACTGAAAGCCAATACAATCAGCTGGTAAATATAACACTCACTGGATACAGTGGAGATGCATAGTCGGAGGTGAAGAATGCCCTTGGCATGAATAGTGAATGTGAAGCCACTTCAGTTTACTGATTTCTCTTTTATGGGTGCAGCAGTGCTTGTATGAGCTGAAAAGAACAAGCAAGTAGTAAACACCTATGATGTATTCCCTTGCTGGTGTTGATCGTGCACCTTTCAAGATAATCGTAATTAGTTTTGGTACTCATCATGTTTACTTTACATTAATTTGGATTTGCTGCACATGACAAATAATAAATTAAGGAAGAACATTAAAGCGGAAAAGCAGTTTAGAAGCAATTGTTATATCAAGAGCATAATATCCAAAGGTCACACTGAAGGGGTGTTACATTGAATTCATTCAGAGAATCAAAGGTGAGCTAATGATTATTTCCAGAGATGTATTCAGCATATTTTGTATGTTCCTTTTCTTGTGCAAATGTCAATTGTGCTGTAATTTTTGGTTTAGATTTCCTGCAAAAAGATATTGGAGGTAAAAAAAAAACAAAGGTGGAGATGACACATATGCCAGAAGCGTTGCCGCTGCGTGGTCTGCGCATCCTCTAATTTCTGCATTTTGTTTTTTGTGATGACTTCTGGCACCAGCATGACACTGAAACACAGTCACAACACGGACAGTTTTCCGCCCTCCTATTTTGTTCGCTTCAAAGGGTCAGGTTTATGATGTATGGCTGGTATCATGTATTACATAATGTAAAAAAATGCCAGAGGCGTTTCATGAGTAGAAGCAGCATCACTCATGTGAAAGACGTGGTTGATATAATGTCCTTTACAAGTGAGTGCCCTGGGATAAGGAAGGGAAATAAGAACATAATACAGAAAGCTCCCCCAGGAGCCTCTATTAAGACACACTGTGAGAAAATACTGAACTTATCATGTGGTCATTAACTATTTTATGCTCTTGGGTTGGAGCTGTACGCTACATTTCTGTTGGCTTTGTGAAAAGGTTCTTCTGTGGTATGAATTTCTATGGTATGAATATATTTGGAAATTTCCCCGAGTGAGACTGATAAAGGAATCTGATCTAATCTAATCAACAAATGAAGAGCTTAATAACCAATGTCTTTTAGTTCATGCACAGCAGGTCAGTTAAATGGACATGTTACATTTGTGTGGATTGAAAGGGTTGTGTTTGCATATCCTGACTTTTCTTCCATGGTTTGTAGCTTCATTATGTCTTTACATGTTTTTCACAATAACAGGGCATGGACTGAGTATACATTTATTCAACAATTAAACAACTGTGTTCATAAGTCAGTAAAATGTAGATATTATTGGAGTTTTAAGTAATTTCTTTCCTCTTGTCACGATCATATTTTTCCTTTGGTTGTTTCTGGAACTTTTGTTTATAGGAATCAATGTTAAACTACATTCCTAGTTGTAAATTAACCAAATTAATAATTCATGTTGTTTTCTCTGGGAAGCTTCTCAGGAAAAGATTGCATAACTTATGAATAATAAAACAGGTATCCTATTGATGATTTTAAAGTATAAATAGTCAAAGCAAGAGTGAAAGAGCAGTGAGGGAGAAGAGGGAGAACAGTTGTTCTGAAGCTACAGAGGATTAGCACTAATCTTTGTTTGGATCTGCAATACTCTCTTCTATTGGCTCTGCCTAAAGCTGCATGGCCACCCTTAAGCAACCAGTCATCTGATTGGCTCATCTGTGCCACCGTAGCTGAAGAAATATGCAGTTCATCACCAAAAAACAGCTCCATATATCTAAAAGCCAAAGCACTGCAGTGAGGGGAAGTTCTCCGATTGCAAGGGTTGTCTGGTGTCAAGGCACATTTGTTATTTTTGTTTTTCCTGCACTTGTTGGAGGAGGATTAGGCAAGGCTCAGACCATGAGGGTGTGTTGGAATTGGAAATGATGTGACGCACATGAATAGTCCAACAAAGCAGCCTGTTGAGTCAGGGAATTCTTCCATCCTAGATGGAGACAGTATTTTATGACTATCTGATTTTTATGGTGAATTTCTATATAAAAACAAAGAGTAGCTTGCACATGAACAGGATTTGCAAAATAAAATAAAATAATACATTTTGGTTTTGTTTATTTATTTCCACATTACTCTTTAGTCAAACAAACACATTTAAAAAAGTCCCACAAAGAATGGAGGAGATTCAGGAAACAATGGACTATACTAGTAGAGAAAAGTACAGGCATCAACCCCCCCACCTCTGTTACTACTACCACCACTACTGCTCTTGCTACCCATGACAAAGGCCAGCTATGGATGTATTATGGATTAATTTAGCAAAACCTTCAACATTGTAGGGCTTGATGTTACAGTGACAGTTGTTAACATAATATTACCTGTTGAGTGTGGAGGACCACTGAAATGTCACTAAAGGTGTCTATCACTGTAGATAGGTTATAGCACTGTGTAGTGTAAATGGATCAATAATCCTGGGACAGGATCATTTACATATGTTCCCTTCATGTTCATAGGATGATCTAACATCCTGTCTCAGAGAGTTGAAAAGTCAAAAGTAAAATTGGGTTTGTCATTTTTTCATGTTCGTCAGACATGACCCATTTGGATGTTCAAGTTTCCCATAGTGACCATGATAACACCGTTATCTTCTGCTAACATTCATTCACTAATAAAACCCACTTAGTCTGATAAATGACGGAGGTTGTAGGTGCTTATTTTATACACAATTAATTATATATTTTGTAATTAAAGTCACTTTCCAGATTTCTCTTTCATGATATACATTTGAATTTGCTCTGAGCTGTTAAGCAGGCCAGATGCACGTGGACCAGACCCAGGTCTGTACGCACCGGTCTGGTGTTGGATGCATGCGGACCTGGGTCAGTCCGCGTGCATCTGGTCCAATGCTGGTCGGACCTGGGTCCGTGCCTGGGTCTGGTCAGTGCACGTCTAGTGAATACCACATATAAACCTGTGTCTGATCGATGGCAGTTCCTTTTGTTTCTCTGTTATTAGTCTACTGAGTAGACTAATATAACTCTGTTGTACGTGACTTTATGTTCAGG
>JAPTHA010000005.1:42978543-42988907 GCA_029814585.1 Gymnapogon annona | reverse complement strand
TTATGTAAAGCACTTTGTGATGCACCTGTCTGCAGGAAAAGTGCTCTATAAATAAAGATTGATTGATTGATTGATATTATTATTTTAACATTTCAAAAGGCAGCTCGGAGCTAAGACCACAACACCACAACTTATCATCTAAAATGTTTTTTATGTAATATTAGATTAGGTTAGATTAGATATACCTTTTGTCCCACTCGGGGACATTTAAGCTATTTCATTAATATATGTTCAATTCAGGCCAGTTCAGATTATTCTAGAACTGTGTACCAAACTTCATTGCTTTTATCACTAAAAGCATAGTTTCTTACTAAATTTCAATACTGAATAGATTAATAGATTGTTTTTTCATATAGCTGTTTTACTTTGTAAGTGGTAGTGGCTGGTGGTAAATAACAGGGTGGAGACAAAGGGGAAAATGAATGTATAGTTTTTCTGAGGCTCATGACAACATGAGTTGTTTTGACATTTTTCACACCTGAGGATAATTTTGTGCTCTCCTTTCAGTCTCAACTCCTGAAATTGTCTGCGTTGTACTGAAACCCGCAAAAATATTATTGGCAAGTTACACAAGGACAGAATATATAAGCCATTATAACTGACTATGAGATGCATCTTGGCATACCTTAGGTCGCCTGGCCTCAGAAGTTTTTGGAGCCATGTGGACCCTGATTCGCCAATGACCACAGCTTAGGAAGTGAAAATATTAGATAAGAACCTAAATTAATACAGTAAAAACAACTTCAATAACGGACATGAACTACAGGGGTATTATATAATTGAAAATCTAAACATATATTTCAGAGAGATTTGCACTACCACTTATGTCTTATTTTATATCTAAATACCTTTCTTCGTCAAGTAATCTTACGTGGGATCCCACCTCTGCATAGGGTTCTATGCACTATAAAATATAACATGCTGTATGTTAGGAAAACGAAAGGTGTTCATTCAACACTTAAGTTCAAGGCATCCCTTTGACTAAAGTAGAAACAATATATTTTCTCAATTGAGATTTGTTTAGTGAGTTGAACTCTAGGGGTAGCTGTTTGAACTTGAAAATTGATTTCAGTTGAGTTAAAATTTAACTGTGTAACTGTGCTATCAAAAAAAGTTAATTCCAGAGTCATTTTTGAAACAGTAATAATAATGCACTAATTTTTTCTTAAAAAAAATTAGTGCATAATGTATGTTACACAATGTATTTCCATCTTTGAAATAAGGCTCAAAAGTGACGATAAGTTCACGACTGGAAAAGGTACCTGCCAACTGTCCATGATGCATTTGGATGTTACGTAACCAAAATGTGACAACGCAGGACTCAACTCCATCCCCTCAACTGAACTGTCACTGAAGTAAAGTCAACACATGTGTTTATTAAATACAATAATTTATTCTATATGTTATTCATTATGTCTGTGCAGGTGCCTCCTGTCGCTCCTCTTCATTTCCACTTCTACGTCTCATTTGTTTGTGAGCTTTAACCAGCCACACTCATGTGAGTCCTTTTGTCCACTGGCCCCAATGCGAGAGATGAAAACACCAGGGGGGAGGAGCACTCTCACACTCTAAGCAGGATTAGAGACTGAAGGGGAGGATCCTATCTGCGCCATCTCATGTTTGTAAACGTGGCCAGAAATGACAGACAGGAAAGGGTTTTTCTCAGCATCGTAGCCTTAAATGTGGCATTGTGTATGTAGCACAGTATATGTAGACGCACAAGAGGTTACGGTCTCCTCCCATTTTGGATGTTTGTTGTGGCAGCAGTTTGGGGTGGGAGTAGAGTGAGCGTAAAACCTGCATTTAATGCCATTAGTCATCACGCACACACACAGACACATGCCACATATGTAGATAGGTTTATCAGCAGGTTGACAGGATATGAAAGCGTTAAAACAAATATTAATGCAGAGACAAAAATGTTGAAACCTTTATGTGAATATCAAAGGCAGCAGTAATTATGAAGCCATTACCATTGATGTTTTTAATTGTTCAGATAATCTTAATATTCTATATGTGTATTACTAGTGAGTTACCGCATCTTTGAAAAAGATCAAGTTACACTCTAAAAAAATGTAGTATTAAAGATCGTAGCATAGGTTAGCTTTGATGGAATTTAGAAATATTGTGCAAAATGTCATCATTTTGAATTCCTCCTGTTATCTGTTTTTACTTCCAAATATAATGAATGATATTACTTTAAAAGAAGTGTGAATTTTCTGTGTCAGAAATTAATTGCTTTACAAAAGAGTCAGAGATAGGGTGTTACTTTCATTCAGTGTTGGGCTATATACTGAATTAATATGATCCAAAAAACCCTCATCTTTAATTGAGACAGTTTAGGACTTCCACTTCAGATCTTTTTTTTGAGAAGTATTTGTCACCCAGGTCCTGCATTAATTCACCTCCATTTTATCTTATGTACTGAGAGTGAGTAAATATATATATGTACATACACATATTGTCATGGTCAGCCCATGCTGTGGCTGGGCCACACCCTCTTCCTCAGGGAACTGAATTACTTCTGCAGATCCGTAAAATCTTGAGGATGAAGCACATTACACTCTGTTGAGCTGAGTGGCATAGATGACGGGGGAGAGCCAGGAAACACGCAGCCTTCATCTTGAACCCCTTTGTCTTCACTAAGGAGATCCTTGGGGAAAAGAGAAATGGCTGTCTTGCCTGTACTGAAGAAGAGGTCAACGAGTACCAAGTAACTAGTGCCACCCATAGTGACAGTGTAAGAGAGGAAGATCTCGGTCCATGCAGGACCTTGATAACTCTGCAAGAACCCACCTCTGTATTTAATACCAAGGAGCCTGTAACTGCTGGTTATTGAATAGCTCAACACCTCGTACTGATGTCCACAACAAGATTTATTGTTCTTGACATAAGACAATGTACACGCTGAAGACGTGCTCACCTTATAATCAACAGAAATCTCTTCTTCCGTGTCATGGGGTAATGACGTCCTGAGTTCAGGACAAACTTTACTTTGTACTCTCTTTCTCACTCATTTTCTGAACCCGCTTTATCCTTGTAGGGTCGTTGGGAGTCACTTGTGCCTATCCCAGATACTCAAGGGTGAAGGCAGGGGGAACCCTGGCCAAGTTGCCAGTTCATCACTTTACTTTGTATAAATAATTCAATGACTTAACAAAAACAACTCAAATCATAACATGACAGCTGTTTAGATAAAATATGCAAAAATAAAATATCCAAAATGTTTAAAACATAACGATTAACTATAACTATTAAGTTGGCATAACAACTTTGTGACCTGCAACTATATCTGTTAGCCTGTCGTGATCATTACGATCATTGGTAGTTCCTAATACTGCATCCAAAAGCATACCGGGTTTCAGAGTGAAATTGAAGTGATCTAGTTCGACACAGTGAATCCTGGTTAATAGAGGGAATGCAGAATAGTCCGGTTTGATCCGAGGCAGTCAAAGGCAGTGAATTCTCTGGTGCTGTCCTCTGCTCCCTGCAGGATTATTAAACGAGGTGCTGTTGACTCAAATTCGGAACATGTGCATGAATCGAAAGTCATCTGAAAAAGGGGGACGGTTGCACAGCAGTGGAGACACGCACAGGGTGCCTGGGTTCCGATGGAGGAGAACTCAGTTAACATAGTTCAGGGTCATCACACTCCTCAGTGTGGAGGGCAAAATAGAATAGAATGGAATACAGTAGAATAGAAAGCCTTTATTTTCATTACAAAAGGTATAATGAGATTTAAAAAAGACTTCACCGTAAAGTGCACACATGAATAAATATAGTGAAATATGTATAATCACTCTCATAAAAACTACTATCAAGTCTACATAAAATATACATTCAGGCAGGTGGAGTAAACAGTTACACAGGTTGGTAATAAAGTGATTCAGTGATGTGCAAACATGTCAGGTCCTCAGTGCAAACTTGAGTTGAGTGTGCTGACAGCTCTTGGGAAGAAACTGTCTCTGAGTCAGTTTGTTTTGGCTGGTATGGCCCTGTAACGCCTGCCAGAGGGCAGCAGGTTGAAGAGGGAGAAGCTGGGAGGTCTCTGTGCTCTACCTAGGCACTGGGAGTTGTAGATGGTGGACAAGGGGGTTAGGGGTCAGCCGATGATCTTTTGTGCTGTGTTGGTCACCCTCCGCAGTCTTTTCCTGTCGGCTTCTGTGTAGCTTGAGTACCACACTGACACAGCGTAGATCAGCAGGCTCTCAACGGCTGACCGGTAGAAGGTCACCAGCAGGTTGGTCTCAAGTTGCTCCTTCCTGAGCACTCTCAGGAAGTGTAGTCTCTGCTGCACCTTTTTAATTAGTGCCGTGGTGTTGGTTGCCCAGAAAAGATCAGCAGAGATGTGGACCCCAAGGAATTTGAAGGACTCCATTTGCTCCACGCATTCACCGTTGATGTACAGGGGGGCAGGAGCAGCTTTGTTCCATTGGAAGTCCAGGATGAGTTCCTTAGTTTTGGAGATGTTATTCAGTATTGTTGCCTGGTGCTTGATGGGGTTCCTCCTGAGGAACTCTTATATCGAGGTCCACTCACCAACTCAGGTGTGCGGCTCCCCCCCAATCGGAGCATTTATGGATGACCTGACAGGGACTACGGCATCAGTCCCAGGCTGTAGATGGATCTTGCAAGGCATTGAGTGTCTCATTCAATTGGGCCTAGATGAGTTTTAAACCAGCAAAGTCCTGGGGCCTCATATACAAAATGCGCACACACAGAAAAACCTGGCATATGAACCTGTCCTTCCGTGTTCAGACATATCAAAAGTGTCTGAACTTTTGGAAATGTGCGGTGCTCCACGCCAACTTAAGCAGGAGTGGAGGAAGCCCGCTGCAGTAAGACAGTAAGGATGCAGAAACAAAGAGCATGGACCCAATGGGATGAGGCAGCTAGCTGACCCAAAGATATCGTGGACAGAGCTGCAGAGATCTGAGCTTCAGCAGGTCAAGTACATCATTCAGTCGGTGTATGATTCCCTCCAAAGTACATCTAACCTCTTCCGCTGGGGCTTGGCCGAGACTCTACTGTACCCCTTTTGTCAGGGAGCTGGATTGCTGGAACCCATCTTTAGCTGCTGCCTTAGTGCACTATAGCAGATGAGTGTTACTGCTGGCACCATGATCAGGTACTGCGGGTCATTGCAGATGTCATCAGCACCAGGATCCCCACCAGTAGGCACCAAAAACCGACAAAGCAATCAGGTCTTGTATGGATGACCATTACTTATTGTATTAACCATGAAACATATCACTTTGTCATGATTTTGCTTCTGAAGATGAAGATTAAAAGCTGATATGGGTCATCATATAGTGTTTTAAATCAAGAATACTTTATTAGTCTCAGCGAATGTAGCTGTATAATTGCCCCAGTTTTGTCCCATATTGCACTTTTTCCTGCATCACATACTGATGATCTTTATTGCTTTTTGTTTATTTATTTGTTTTGTTTATTTTGTTTATTTTATTGGGTTTCAGGGATTTCCTTCCCCGTGGTTCGGGTATTGTGACCCGCCGTCCTCTGGTGCTGCAGCTGATGAACTGTCCCACAGGTAAAAAAAAAAAAAAAGTTTCCAGTGAAGTTTTTCCATTTCAATGACTCATGACTTATGTGAGCAGTGTCTTCAGCCAACCTTCATGAGGAATTATCAGTGAGTGTTAGTGTTGGTTCATGCCAGTTCTGTACAACCTTTAGGCTCTATGAAGTGAACAAATCAAGTCTGTAATCAAGAGGAAAAACTTCTTTTTTTTAGAAAGGATTACATGAACTGCATTTTACAAATGACACAGGAAGTTTGGGTTCCTTTAAATTCCTTTAAGATTAAAATTATTATCAACAAACCAAAAGTTAGCTTCTGGCTGGTCAGTAACTATGGTTATGTGACCAGGGTTACAGCCCAGTGCTTATTCTGTTGTTCCAGAGAGGTGTTGGTGTGGGACAATGCATTATATTGTACTTGTATTTACATATAGGCTTTTAAAAAATTTCGCTTTGATAATCTGATGCCAAGAATTTATATTGGCATAATGCCAATTTATAGTTTGTAAGGCACCGGGCGGGTGAATAGGTGACCTGGGTTCAATTCCCAGAATGAGCATCCAGTGTGGGTCCTTGGGCAAGACCCTTCACGCTGCTGCCGCTACTGTAACCACAAGAGGGGGTGTGTCTTATTGTGCTGGTCCCCAAGCCCGGATAAATACAAGGGTTATGTCAGGAAGGGCATCCGACATAAAAAAAAAAAAACTTCTGCCAAATCAAATATGCGAATTGGATTCGCTGTGGCGACCCCGGAAGGGAAAAAAGCTGAAGGGACTCATCAAGGAATCCTTTATTCTTCCTGTTTTAATCAATTTTAGTTCATCTCCTTTTTGTTTCTCTTCCAGAATATGCAGAGTTTCTCCACTGTAAAGGAAAGAAGTTTACAGACTTCGATGAGGTTCGACAGGAGATTGAGGCAGAGACTGATCGCATCACCGGGGCCAACAAGGGCATCTCTCCTGTACCCATCAACCTGCGAGTGTACTCCCCTCACGGTAAAGCCACCGTTAGCTTTTTGTTTTATAGCTGACAAACAAAGAAGCATGTGGTATAAGTGTACACTTTGTTTTATCCCAAATCAGTGCTGAATCTGACGCTGGTGGACTTGCCTGGTATGACCAAAGTGCCGGTGGGCGACCAACCTGCAGATATTGAGTCTCAGATCAGAGAAATGCTGATGCAGTTTGTCACCAAAGAGAACTGTCTGATGCTGGCTGTGTCTCCGGCAAATTCGGATCTGGCCAACTCTGATGCTTTAAAGATTGCCAAAGAGGTCGACCCTCAGGGTGAGTATGTACTGTACATACCAAAACACACATGCATTTTCATGCATATTCATTTGACCTTCATTTTCAGCAGTATTCAGGCATAAGTACAGTTGGTTGCTGATCATAGTTTGGTTTGTATTATAACATGTGTGTAGATTTTCTCCAAATGTATACTTTTCACAAAAGACTCAGAACTTTAGGATTTACTTGAACATGTTAAATAAAGACTATTGGACCAATTTAACCCTTAGAGACTGAAACATCCACTGATGATCTAAAGCATTTACTGATCCAAAGTGTTTGACATCTGTTGATCCACGAATCCTAGAACATGGATACAAGATCATCTTCTGAAACACTGATTCAATAGTAATACCCACTGAGTTTGATACATGACAGTGGATGGAAGCACTTGTGTTTATGTTCTGTTCATGATACATTTTTCTGAAAAAGTCTGTTTTTTTCAGTTTTCTCTATTGTAATTTCTCAACATCATTCATAAATTAAATCTAGCAAATTACAGGATTTTTCCATGAAAAACCCAACATACAGAGGATATCAGTGTAAAAAAATGCAGAAGTCTCCTATTCTATTTGTTGTCTGTCCATCGTGTATCCATTCTACCATTTGCTTTCAGCTGACACCCAAGTTTTCAAGGAAATTTGAGGATCTTATCCTTTAACTCGGAGACATTATTTTTTTTGTTAATATAAAGATGTAATTATTATGTTATGTAAATATTCTGTCAGGCAGATTTTATTTCTATAACACCTGTCATTCAGATTAGATGAGTTCAAAGTTGACCAGAAATGACTGTGAGTCAATTTCCTTTAGGGTCATTCAAGTTCATCTGTATTTGTATCTGATAACAAGAAATAATCCAATTAAAACACAGGGAGATAAGAGAGTCAGAAAATATTGTAATGTATGATTTACTTGGCATTTATGAATCACTCTTTAGATTGAACCTTACAGCCAAGGGACAAAATAAGTGATCAAATCTGAGGCCTTGGTACACAATCTGGATCCAATTATGACAGTTATAGACACTTTTGGAACCAGTTTTAATTGACAACAAATTGGGGCTATAAAATTATACATTAGATAACACAACAGGATATTTTACATTATGACTTCTCTTGTGTTACATACTTTGTTTTTTTTTTTAATGTATCATCTTCAGGCAAAATAACATATTGCATCTATGTTTTCCTTAAAAAAAAAAAAAAAAGGCGACAAGAAAAGGAGAAGGGAAAAAAAGGGGGAAAAAAAAAAAAAAGGCTGGAACTTGATATGAAATGTTGTGTGGAAATTGTAAAGTGTTAAATATGTTTTGTTTTTGTTTGTTTTTTTTGTGTTTGTTTTTGTTTTTTTGCCTTTGCCTGAAATAAAAATTTATCAATCAAATCAATCAAATCACCCCAGATGAAATCCAAAAGTGGCCGTGTGATAATGACCCTTATATGTATTATATGTTCTAAAAATAAATGTTCTCTTTTTTTTTTTTTTTACATTTCCAATATTTTTAGTATTTTTGTGAAAAATCTAATCATTTTATTGCCTCAAAAGATTTTTAAAAAATTAAAAAAAAAAAATTATGCAAAGACATTTAGTACCACATCCATACAACGTAAACCTGTAGGTATGGATGAAGGACATTATGGGATGGTAAATGTAAGATGGACTCATGTCATATGTTGTCAGTACTGATTGATTGATTGATTGATTTGATTGATTGAATATATTTATTCGAGCGCAGAAGCAAGAAATGCAAACAAATAGCAAAATTGTACAAGGATGAACAAAATATATGAATAAACAAAAACAACAACAGAAAAATATGATAATAAAAGCAAAAGATGCTCGAAAGGAGTGGGAAGAAGCCGTGCTTTTTTAAGTCCCACCCCATTTCAGTCCTCAATTTCCGTGGTTGTCTTCACCTCCACTTCATCATTATCGTCGTCATTGTCCTCATCATCATCATCATCATCATCATCATCATCATCATCATCGCCACCACTACTGAATTGGCTTTGTGTGTGTAAATGCACCTCTGTGTTGTATTTTCATGTATTTTTGACATAGAAGTGTACAATATATGATATTATAATATAATAATATGACCCGGCTGGATAGCTCTGTTGGTAAGGAACCGGGCTGGTGCATAGGGGACTTGGGTTCGATTCCCAGGACGAGCGTCTGATGGGTTGTGTCAGGAAGAGCATCTGACGTAAAAAACTCCTGCCCAAATCAAATATATGAATTTGATTCGCTGTGGCGACCCGGAAAGGTATCATTGTCGTATAATATATAATAGTATAATATAGGATTGTGTGAAAAGGTAATACAGTTTAGGGAGGGTTGATAACAGTGTGTAGAGGATTAAAACATCTAAAATAATATCATTGCGATTTCCCCCTCGTCATGGTCAGTCTTGGAACATAACGAGTGCCGTGTTGTCATATCTCTGCGTCTCACATTTGAATAAAAACTAACAAACAATTAAAACACAGGGATCCATGTATGGTAGGACTGAAGGGGCAGCGGTCTCCTCAGTGACGGTCAGTTGTACGTGTGTGTGTTCAGTTGAGCTCATGAGTGTCTTGTGTGCTCTCCCAGGATGAGCCCACCACCGGAATGGACCCAAAGGCCCGGAGATTCCTCTGGAATCTGATCCTGGACATCATTAAGACTGGACGCTCAGTGGTGCTCACGTCGCACAGGTCAGACCTCAGACAATTCATTTGTGTTAATATATTTGATTTCGATTTTTCACAAGACAATATTACATTCAAACACTCCGAGGCCACATTCACAACCCACAATGACAGGATCAGAGACAACAGACAAAAAAAAAAAAAAATACACACAGGAAGAGCACAAACCACACAAAACAAGTGCAATGTTAAAAAAAAAAAAAAGCATAAATAAGTCAAGTCACATAGAGACATATGTTGACCTTTGACCTCCTATTTCCTTCAAGCCCTGCTGGGGTATATAGAGCTGAACCAATGTGGTGTACTGGTACATTTTCCATGTACTTTATAAATGGTTCATATCATGTAGTACATCCTACTTCTTTTTTTCATCCAGGAGGTTATTTTCTCCAGGTTCCACTACAACTTGATTGGAAGGGGGGCGGAGTCTAATTTCCAATTTCTATCAATATAGTTCATAGTGCGGTTCACGTATTTATGGGGATTTTTTTGGGGGGGGTGGGGGTGTTTTTTTGTTTCTTTTGTTTTGTTTTGGGGTTTTTTGTCTGTTGTCTCTGATCCTGTCATGGTGTGTTGTGTACGCTGCCGGAACTATAATATTGTCTTAATGAAAAATCACAATCCAATTTTTTTTCTTTTCTAATAAAGCATTTCTTAGCAATTGCCGACACAATTTCCGTCAGTTTCTTCACATACTTTGACAGTTTGAGTTTAGTTACACTCACTGGTACACAGACTTCAGGGTCATGTGGAAATGTGACCCCATGGATTAGATTAGATTAGATTAGATTAGATTAGATTAGATTAGATTAGATTAGATTAGATTAGATTAGATTAGATT
>JAPTHA010000005.1:42953393-42965136 GCA_029814585.1 Gymnapogon annona | reverse complement strand
TTATTTTGCGGGGGGTTGGGGTGGGGGGGGTGTTCCTTTTTCCTTACACATCTCCAAATGTGTTTGGGTCACATTGGAAACCCACCAATGTCTGTGTTTGTGGGTTTGCAATGAGCTAATGGAAAAAGACCCGCAGTGTGCTGGGAAAAGGAAGCTTTTCTGCCAGGAACATTGTTTGTTCTGTGTTCTTTGCAGCAACATCACAGACTTAGCCCTATTCTCTTCATTTGTTCCATATTGGACCTTTCACATATGAAACCCACCACTAATACAAATCCGCCCGCTGGTTCGGGTGTGCAGTTACAAGAGCTGAGTCTGGGATGTAACATATTTGTTTGTGTTTTTGTGGTATTGGTGGAACTGTGTGTTGGGCTTCAGTGACAAGAGTAATCAATTGGTTTTCAGATGCTGCTGCTGTGTATGTGACAGTGTGTGTTTGTAAAGTGTGTGTTGGCATGTTTTTGGTTGGTGTTTTTTCTATCTACCTACTGCTGTCTTGTGCTCACAGCTGGCTCAATACCCGATGCTGCGAGAGGAGATGGAAAGAATCGTCACCCAACACATCAGGGACAGAGAAAGCCGCACCAAGGACCAGGTAAATCCCAGCCCTTTGGAAGGATAATCTGGTTCCTAAACCTTATTTCAAACATAATTTTGAGTGTTTTGACCAAAATAAATAGATGAAGTACATAAATTAATAAATTAAATCGATTCAGAAACTTGTATCTTGGTTCGTAACTATTATTAACTATGTGAGGATCTATTCCCTTGAGCTGTTTAGTGTTGGACAGAGAGAATAGAGACAAGAACAGTGTAAAAGTGAGAGAAAGTGGTGAAAAAAGAATAAAAGCCAGTGCCTGGTGGTGATTAAATCATCTACTGATTTTAAGGAAAATCTGGAAAATACACAAAGAGAAGCAGGCATGTTTCACATCAACACAGCAGAAATTGAAGAAAAAAAAAACATGAAAAAAGTCTGTCATGATTGAATGGTTAAAATGGGAACTACGTAAGTTAAAAGGTCAATGTCGCAAAAAAAAGAGAACATTACAGAAGCCTTCATTTTGGTGTCTATTCCACGTGCTTGTTAACCAAAAGTCCATGTCAACTCTTTGATTATTGTACTTCTGTTTAATTATTTTATGTCTATCCTTCCTGTGTTTATATGATTGAAAAATCATGTCAAAGAAAATATTTTGTTTTCTCTCAGATCATCAGAAATAGTCATTTGATTTATGACTTCATACACTGTACAGTAAAAATAATAATGTCACGTAATTTTTATTTCATTAATTTCAGTTCTCATCTGGACTCAAAAAAACCCTGCTTGTCTCTATATGGTTTGAGGCAATATCGTTGGGACTCACACTCAGACTGACCTTGTCTTCTCCACCGTTCTTTTTTATGGCAAAGCAAATTTCTTATTTTTGTTTATGTCTCACAGAGCGATAGAATATTTTGTTCCTAATTTCCTGACAAAGTCTTCTTCTTCTTCTTCTTCTCCTTTCGGCTTTTCCCTTCAGGGGTCGCCACAGCGAATCACTTGCCTCCATGTAACCCTGTCTTCCTGACAGGGTTACATGACACAGGGTTACATGTCACAGCCTTAATTTGGCTGTGGTGGTTCTGATGGGTTTGGAGGGCTGGTTAGTTGTGACCCAACAAATATATAGAAATGCAAATGTATCGTGACAGGTCTGGTTATGTGAAAGGGAACTGTGTGAGGATTAGGTGTGTGTGTGTGTGTGTGTGTGTGTGTGTGTGTGTGTGAGCATTTTAGTAGCTTAACATTATAATGAAAAAAGCCTGTGCGCCTAATTGTTCACAGCATATGGCTTTTAAATATAAATTGGCTCGTGGCTCATAAATGTATGAAACTGTGCTGACATAATGTTGCTGACATGTCTCTGTGTTTAGGTCCTGCTGCTGATAGACATCGAGCTGTCCTATATGAACACCAACCATGAGGATTTCATTGGATTTGCCAAGTTCGTTTATGAATTCCTTTCTTTGTACAGTATAACATTTTGTGCTTTTTACAAAGTTAGTGGCTCACAGACGGAGGATTTACAGTACATACCTGGACAAACTGTCCTGATTTTGTATTTTTTATTGTGCAGTGCTCAGCAAAGGATCAACCAAATAAGCAAGAAAAAGGCAGCCGGCAATCAGGTACTTGGACAACACTAAATACACCATGCCCAGTAGGTTGCTTATACTCACTTAGAGGCACTCCTCCAGGATTGACAGGCTAAACACATCTCAGTCTGTTTTTAGTTTTATTTGCCAGGAACAGAACATATTAACTTCCTGCAATCTTTACCCCAGGCTTTATTCTGTTAGCAGTCATTTCTCTGTTTTGCTCATGTTAAATGTAGCACAGCTTTTCAGTATCTTGTTACCCCGGGCAACCATCCATATTCTACACAAAGCAGCCTTGTATAGCTTTCATACTTTTTAGAGACACTAATGGACAACAGTTGTCTGATCTTGAAACACCTCAACTCTCAGTGAATGTCATGCTGATGTTAGCATAAAATGAGGTTCCACTGCCAAGGCAATGCACAAAAGGCACTTTTCCACTGTCGGAGCATGTTGTAGATCTTAGAATCTTTTTAGTTCTTAGAACCTACTCCATGGCAGGGATTTTTGTAGTTGTACAGGAACTATATGACGTGGGTGTTTGCTGATTGGTAGACCTCAGGCCACGCCCATTTCTGCACACATGTAAAACTGCTTTGGCGGATGCATAATAAGATTATGTCACACCGCTCCGTATGATGGTTCCTACTGCCTGTATGATGCACCACGAAAAACTTCCCCTAGGGAGAGTAGTTCGTAGAACTAAATTCCAGGTGGATAGTTCTTAAAATCAAGTCCTTAAAACTACTCTGTGGGAAAGCGCCGACTAGAAACCGCCTATAATAACTAAAACTAAAAATTCACCACAAAATGCGAACAGTTCAAGGCAATGTGCGATTATACAGTATATCACTCCCAGTCTCTCCCAACCAGAGACATGGGACTCACAGAGTGCAGTTGGGAAGTTTATTGGCGTAGGAGTATGTAGAAAGTAGAATATACTTCTGCCATTTTGATTGACCGTGGCGTGTAAGTAACACTAGCACACCAAATAACTTTATGAAACAAAAGTTTTATGCCAACTCTGATGCCATGCAACTAATGGTGCCTTCACATGCTATCTGTACGACAATTCTTTCCAGTAATGAATTAAAAATGTGTTGTGATGTATTGTGTTTAAGTGCTTTTGTTGTCATCGAAAAATGAAAAATGACGACACACAATTTATCATGATTTGCTACTCAGGTAAAGACGTACAGCTTTTCTTGCTTTTGTAACCTTTTTTGCAATTTGTGTACACTATGAATGTGCAAAAACATCAGCAGCATGACTTTAATAAAAGTATTGTTTATTATTTTCCATGAATCCTTTAGTTAGTATTTAGTAATAATCACCCATGACCCCTCAAACATCCCAGCTCTCCATTTTGATTCTTCCAGTTACAAAGAGCCAATATGTTGAGGGAGAAAAACCCCACAAACTCTTGTCCTCAAAATGTCAGTTCAAAGACCAATGAGTGACGTCACAGTAGCTCCACCCACCTTTTTTGTACTATGTGTCAGTCTGTTGGTGATGTAGAACCTGAGACTTGTCTCAAGAAGAAAACATTTAGATTACAGTAAATATCATCTGAATATAACTTGAGCTCATCCACATGTGAATCAAGTCCGGATATTAACGCCCCAGTCTAGGGGTCTAGGATGCAAATGTGAGAAAGGCCCCGTCTTCTTCCAAGCCCCAAGCAGCCACACAAACAAGCGTTATGCAATAATATGAAAAATTATTTATTTACAATAAGAAATTAATAAATTAACATGAACAGAAGGCAAATCAGCTTATAACCAAGTGTAAAACCAACTTAAATAAAGGAAACGCTATGGGCTGGTGGGAAGTGGAGGAGGATGAGGAAAAGGCGTGCTGCCGTCTGTGTCTCTGCCATCTCTCCTCTCGGTTCTACCATCTTAGTTTTATAACGGGCCGGAGCTCAGGACTGGTCCACCAATGGCCCCACAGCTGTAGCACACACCTGTTTGCATACAAAAGAAGAGAAAAACACAGGGTGCATGCACGCGCACACAACAAAAAGAAACAATAAGTTACCCAGTCATAACAACAGACCAAAAAGGTTTGAATAAATAATAATGCAGTAAATGAAGACAATAACGGGACCAATCAAAAACAACATAAAAAAACACAAGCAACTTTTGCATAATCTTCACATTTGTATTTTCTGTTTGAAACAATTCCAGTCCAGTGTTGTCTCTTTTTTACTCTGTTTAGAAGTCAATTTTTCCTCATTTTCTCTATCATTTGTCACCTTCCATGTGTTCTGAGTGATTTCTTCTTTCTTTTTCTTTCTTTCCTTTTCTCTGGGGGTATTTTCTGCTTCAGGATGAGATCATGGTGAGTAGTGTTTGTGTGTTTGTGTGCACGGCTGCAGATAGGCTTTAATGTGTGCGTGCTTATTTTTTTTAACACTGCAAAATGCAAGATGTGTCTATACAGTATGTGTTAAGAGTTTGTCTCACATTTCCCCGTTCTGGCTTACTGATGGTATGTTTTCGGGTGTGAATGTGTGAAATGAGCTTTGTACTAACTACCAGTGTACATGGGCAGGTGGCTGTTGTGGGGGGAGCTCTCTCTGAGTCTTGGCTTTTTCCCTTTTCTCTTTTTTCAGCTGTGTTTTCCCCGTAGACCCACACTTTCACACAAACTACTGCATCAAAAAAGTTCATTAAAATGTAGTTCAACATTATTCAGTCCAAGGAAGGTCTAAAAGAAGATAGATTGAAACAGATGGTTATGTAATGTGCAAAGTTACAGACGCATTTTGTGGATAGTTGAGAGTTGCTCAGTTGAGGCCTGTTTTCTTTGGCACTGACAGTAAAGTCCCCTCCAGCAATTGCATGAGTTAAAGGGGAAAAAAAACACTCATGTTTTTGAATTTAAGAAAGACGGTGGAAGGTTGAGAGAGAGGGAGAGAAATCACAAGGTGTTTTAATCCTTAAAGACCCAAAATCATCTGCTGATCTAAAACGATCAATCACTTTTGATCCATTAATCTGTAAAGTCAGTGTAAAATAAAAAGTTTTACATCTTTTCATGGTCATCCAATATGACCCGTTTGGACATTCAGAGGTTTTGTAGTTGCCTTGGAAACACCAGCATCTTTAACATTCATCAGTAAACCTTGTGGAATTTGATAAATGACAATGAATGAACACTTGTTTTACGTACAGTTATTGGTAACTTTGCTGAAATAGCTGTTTTCTTAAATTTTCTCTGTTTTGATAAAAGACTTAAATGTACTCTTTCATGAATAGATAGTATGATAAAAAAAAAAAACTTGCTGTGAGGAAAATGCCTAAATTCTCTGCTTCTTGAGTATAAATATTTTTGGTTTTTTCACTCCTCTATGATAGCAAAATCAAGATCTTTGAATTGTGGACAAAACAAGATGATAATATCCTGGGTATAGGGAAACTCTTATCATAAGTTATTATCTCTTAACATTTTTGACCTTTTATAAACCTAACGTTAAATCCCATTCATACCATGAATGAACTATATATTTTGTGCAGTTTATCCTACTGTATTAATCCAAATACAATAATCCATAAAATGGTTTTTTTCCCCCATGTAGTGGTTTTATAAGTACTGGAATAATAGTATATACAACATAAACATTTCAAGAGAGCACTGAAAACAGCAGTGCTGAATGGTATTGTAGCTTCTCAAGGGAAGAATTCTTGAAAGAATAACATAGGGCATGAGAGCCTACAGTTCCTCTGCATCTCCTGCCTGCTTGTGTTTCCAGACTGTAGAAAATCTAGTGAAAAATTGCAATTATGATCACAGCATCAGCCTACAAATCCAAATAATCACCAGACAACAGATCACCATAAGGTACTGTGTGAACATACAAAGTGAAAGTCACTCCATTTTTTTATGTATACGTTGAAAAAAGGCAAATCCGTGCATTGTGACAAAAAGGAAAGTAGACTCAAATTACAATCACGGTATTGTACACAATATACTTTTTCATGAAATTGTGTAGCCTTATTCACAAAAACAGTCTGATTGACTGTGGTCGATAGACTGTGTGTGGACTGTGACTCTGATATTACAATCAGATACTTTTATTTACACATCACAAGTCTGTCTCCTTTGTTTCTCCCTCTTTTGATTAAAGAACAGACAGACATTTGTCACCCCTGTAGTTTCTTTATAGTAAGTTGTCATAACAGCCACGCAGTCTGGGGTCAAAGGTAAGGGTCAGTGGTGATCTTCATTTCCTGTTTACAAATGGATGTACCTGGTGCATTAAAACCCCAGAGCTTCTGTTTTTTTGTAACATTTTCGGAACACTTTCCTGAACTTAGTCCTGATCCTCCTAAGCTCATATGCTGTTCTATTTAGTCTGGGAACTCAACAAAAATTATACAAAAAAACACAGCTTTTTATTTCTAACTAGTGGATCCAAACTATTTTCTTCCATTTTGTGACATTATTGTATGTAGGGACACCCCTGATACTCTGGATGCACTCTTAGACTGAAATTATTTTTGGATATATTTATTTCAATGCTTCTTATTGAGTTTTGTCTTTTTATATTAACCTGACAAATCTAATTTTGTTCAGTTTTTATTGTTATTATCAGTGATAATGGTTTATCTTTTTGGACGTTTTACTCATATTTTTGTGTACATAATTTTCTATTAACAACAAGTTAATGAAGCAAATACTAACAGAAATAAAAACATTGCTTAATTACATACAAAATATGTCACATTTTTATGAAAATAATAAATATGGACACTATGTACACATGTAGAATTATTCTCATTCTGACGCCCCTTCAATCTGGGCTGTATTTACTTGCAGAGACCTTTCCCTCTATTTTCCCTCTGTATTTTCAATTTTCTTCTTGTTTTGCTTTGTTTGGGATATCTATGGGACTTTTAGCCATAGATTATATACCTTCAGTGAATAACAACACTTGCACTTTGCACAGGTAGAACAACATAAAACCAAAGTCCCATTCTCCTTCAATCTACTCTTACTGCAATTCTGTCCAAGATGAGGCAAAGTTTACACAGCATATAAAGGTCTTATTACCCATTAACTACCTTTTAGTACAAGCATAAATAATTTTCATATCACATAGATGAGTTAGGCATATTTTAAAAATAGGCTCAGAGCTCCACCAACTCTTTTAGAACATACAGTATTAAAGTGTCAGGCACCTGCTTTCACTGCATGGTCCCAGATCAATTTGACATGGGCCATCTTGGTTGTAGCCCCCTTAATTTTTCCGCCCACCCATTCCTGCCTGCTGTCCCCTTCTGCTGCCGCCCCAACAGTCAGCTAATGTATCATTTACTGGTATTCACCAGCCTTGTGTATTTCATTGGCCTTCATTAAACTTGGCCTTTGTTGGCCTCGGTTTGTAATGTTCTTTCCACGTTCTCATTCAGCCAGAGAGAGGAGTTAACGATCGGTTCAAGGTAAATAACATGCACACAACATACCTGTCTGTGTCTATGGTTTTCTGTATGGTGGAGAGAAATGATCAACAAATGAATGTGTTTTAGTCATGTAAGTGACCGTCACCCCAATGGTGTTTGTGGCAGTTGCTTCTCTTCTCCATTAGAAGCAGCACCTTTTCCTTTAACTGCATATATGTTAGAGCAGCTGAGTATGTGTTTCCCTCACAGGCTGACAGATGTGACGTCAACTTTGTGAAAGTTCTGTGACTTGTGTCTTGGGGAAAGTGAGGAACTGGGAGGGTTCGCTGTGTTCCTTTTATTTTAAATCCTTTTTTATCCTCTGTTTCTATCTCTGTCACAGGTGATCAGGAAGGGCTGGTTGACCATCAACAACATTGGCATCATGAAGGGAGGAGCCAAAGAATACTGGTTCGTCCTCACTGCGGAGTCTCTGTCCTGGTACAAGGATGATGAGGTGAGACACTTACATTTTACAACCAAGAAGCGTTAGCTTTTGCTCTGATATGTCCACTGAATTTTCCATGTCTAGGGCACTTGACGCCTATCTGAGCTTCAGAATATTAACCCTGTGCTCCACAGTCTGCCAGAGACATGTGAAAGACACTTTGATCATGTCGGCAAGGTTGGGGATATTCATTTGGTTGTAATTTGCATTTTAACTTCTATCCTTCAATATGCAATATATGTATTGAATCATACATGAATTGTAGATACAACTGTCAGGTCCATGAATCGATTCCTACTGAACCATGGGAACATGTCATCTCCTCTTGCGCTTACTGTGGCAGATGGGGAAAAATACAACACAATTGTATTAAAAACACTAGGTTTAGAGTCTGTTCAGGAATGTTCAGGAGTCTGTTCAGGATTCACTTGCATCCAGTCATTCAGGACACTTTCAGAGATGGTCTGGAAAGTTTATCTCCACATTTTCTCAGAACTCTGAACCTGTGATGACCTGTGACCTTGTGACCTCTGTATCCTGTGATAGACTGAAGGACTGAATACTCTGTTTCTTTTCTGATGTTCTCTGTTTTGACAAACTATGACACATTACAAATACTTCATTTGTAAATAGATGCTTGTCTTTTCATTGCATGAGGAGTGTAATATTCATAACAGAAATTCATGAATGAACAGTACTTTCTCTCCTATATCGCTTGGTCATCTTTCTAAATTAGTTGATAGTATGAATCCAACATCATGTTCTCTGGACATCATCCCAACCCCACTGTTTAAATCTGCCTTTCATGCGCAGGTTCCATCCTATTTTAAAAATGCTGTCATCTACCCTCTTTTAAAAAAAACTAATTTAGATCCTGCACTTTTCAGCTGTCACAGGCCCATCTCTAAACTTCCTTTTATTGCTAAGATCTTGGAAAAGGTGGTTGCAGAGCAGCTCTTAGATGTTCTGAATGAGTTTAACATCCTGGATAAATTTCAGTCTGGCTTTCGTAGTGGCCATTCTACAGAGTCTGCTCTGCTCAGAATCTCAAATGACCTCCTTGTACATATGGACGCAGGAGAAACGGCAGTTCTAGTGACGCTGAATCTCAGTTCAGCCTTTGATACTGTTGATCACTCCGTACTGATCCAGACGTTGAGGCACTGGGTGGGTATTTCTGGTACAGCTCTCAACTGGTTTTCCTCATATCTAAATCACAGGAATTTCTCAGTTGCTACCACAAACACACACTTCATCATTAGCTCCTGTTGCACAGGGCGTTCCTCAAGGTTCTGTTCTTGGCCCTATTTTATTCCTGCTATATCTGCTTCCTTGGCACCAGGTTTTAAGATCTATTAATGGTGTTTCTTATCAATGTTACGCTGATGATATTCAGCTTTTTTTTAACTTTTAAACCCCAGTGTGTCGCCAAAGTGTCAATTCTGGAAAAGTGTCTGGTCTGCATAAAATCATGGCTGTCAGATAATTTTCTCCACTTAAATGAGAGTAAAACAGAGGTCCTTATCTCCAGCCTACTTGGTCCCTCAGGTTGCTGGTAATCTGGATTTACTCTCAGGCCCTACATCAAACCACTGATTAGAAACCTGGGTGTGACCTTTGATGGACAGTTATCAATGGACCTGCACGTTAAAGGTCTGGTCCGCTCTTGTTTCTATCAGCTAAGAAACATCAGTAAACTGAGTCCTATTGTTTCTAAATCTGAGATGGAGATTGTTATTCAAGCTTTTATCTCCTCCCGCCTTGACTACTGAACTCACTGTTCACATGCCTCAGTAAAACTTCACTGGACCGACTGCAGCTTGTGCAAAATGCCGCAGCAAAGCTCCTGACCAGATCCTCTCAACGCTCCCACGTTACACCTCTGCTGATCTCACTGTACTGGCTCCCCATCAATTTCAGAATCCAGTTCAAAGTTTTGGTTTTTACTTTTAGAGCTCTGCGTGGTCAGTCACTGCCCTACATCACTGAACTGTTATGTTACCAGTAGGACTCCCAAGTCCTCTGGTCAGGGATTGCTCTACATCCCTAAAACAAAACTCAAAACTAAAGGTGACAGAGCCTTTGCAGTCGTAGCCCCCACACTCTGGAACTCGTTGCCCACCAGCCTACGAGCCGTGAATTCTGTGGACTCATTTAAAAAGCAGCTGAAGACCCATCTTTTCAAACTGGCGTTCGCATAGAAACAGTGTTTCACTCTTCTGTGTTTTTAAATTTTATCCTGCTGTTTTGTGTTTTTTATTGTCAGTCTTACAATTTGTTTTATCTCATGTGAAGCACTTTGTGATTTTTATCTCGAAAGGTGCTATATAAATAAAATTTACTTACTGACTCACTTACTAAAGCAGCGTATGACTTTCATCAGATTTTTATTTTCAGATTTTGAAAACCTGAGTGCTTACCAGAGGTTTATTAAGCTTTTGAAAAGTGTGTGGGTTGAGCTTTTGCAAATTTGGATGAGGTTGATTGGGTTTGTTAAAGTATTGAGGGCGAACAACCACAACAAAGTAAGTCCCACCTCTATCATTTCTTTGGCCTCTTCATTTTCCTCAATCTGCACTTCTTCTGATCTTCTTTTGGGTGGTTGTGGCTCAGTTGGTAGGGTCGTCCAATGCCTGAAGGGTCAGCGGTTTGAATCTTGGCTCCGACTCTCCATATGTCAAAGTGCCCCTGAGCAAGACACTGAACCCTAAATTGCTCCCAGTGGAGCCTGGCAGCGCTTTGCATGGCAGCAGCTGCCCACTGGTGTGTGAATGTATGTGTGAATGGGTGACTGTGAGGCCAATGTAAAGCGTTTTGAGTGCCTTAAATGTGTAGAAAAGCACCATATAAATGCAATGCATCCACCTGGTATTTTTGTGTCACTTACGTGTGATGTTGAGCAACCTTGAGTACACTCCTATCCATAGTCTTGAGAAGACAGGCAAGTTGACTGCCAACATCAACAGTAGCCAAACACTGTCACTCGCACAGCACTGAGTCCAACCACGTATTTCCTGTGATTCATCAATTGGTCGATCTGTCACTCAAGCTGATCTGACATGTGTGTTACTGTTATAAAATCCACATCTGCATCATGTGCTTATGCATCTGAACCACTTCCCTCACCGTAAACAACTTCAAAGATGACTCCATCATAAACAAACTCCGCTAACATAAAAAGCCAAAACTGCAACTGACCTTTTTGGAAAATTGATTGTGAAACTTATTGTGTATTTTGTGTAAGAGAGCTAATAAAATAAATGGAATGGACAGAGTTATCCAATGAATTTTTAAGGTAAATTGATTTATTTACTGTTCCTCTTCAAAAGCAATCAACACATGGAATTGCATTTAGGAAGATATTTCACAAAAGTGTCATAGATGAGCCTGTTTATTTGTGTTTATTATTTTTAAATATTTTATTAGGATTTTTCATTAGACAATATTAGAGGGGGTGTCTGATTTTCATTTTCTAGTAATACATTTCTTAGCGTTTGTCAACAGAATTTCTGTCAGTTTCTTAGCAAACTTTGACAGTTGGAGTTTAGTTAGATTCCCTAGTACAGGGGTTCCCAAAGTTTTCCATGCCAAGGCCCCCCCGAACACCTTTGTCCCTTGGCTGGGGGCCTCCTTTGCAAAACACAGCAAATGCTTCTAAAAGAAATATCAACTTTTAGTTTGGATTTCATTACTTTTTATTCAGTTT
>JAPTHA010000005.1:42862932-42875675 GCA_029814585.1 Gymnapogon annona | reverse complement strand
CCTTCTTTAGGTACATTTCTATGACAATACTTGCATACTTTTGCAATATGTTTGGAATGTAGAACTTTTAAGTGGAATATTTTTTACAAGCATATGAACATTTCTTTATTCATTTCTACTGGTTTATTGCTGAACGACCTGGCCATTTATACCCAAACAAATGTAGTTTAGCCCACGAATGTACTTGGGTATAAGGCCTGAGGCAGCTGTCGTTGCTGACCAGAATGTGCACTTTTAGATTTATGTGTAATAGGAGGGTTTGAATGTAACGACACATCCAGTGATAATACTGCGTACATTCAACCACGAAGATTGTCTGACGAGTCATTTCCTGGTGCCGAACATTTCACAGCTGACGGGGACTCTTTCTGACTAGCCAAACAACACACCTAGCTAGAGCACACAGCAGGACAGGGGAGAGGGGTGTCAGCTGTCAAAACAGTCCCCCGGCACTCTAAGGGTACCCACCAAACGCTAACTAAGCTAGGATACTCTCCCTAGGCTAGTTTAGGAAATCGTTATCCATGGAGCGCAGAGAAGTCAGAAAGCTAGTCGTCTGCCGTGCGCGATCCTGTGGGCTACACTTAAACAGCAATTCATGAGTTAGCTGCCTGCTAGCTAACACTGGCCAGCTCGCCCAGGTTCGCTAATAATGACATTTAACATTAGCTTGAAAGACACCTTAAGCCCCTGAGCAAGAAGATACATCAACTTAATCACTGACTCACTGGACAACGTAGGATGCTACAAATTCCTCCGCGTACAAAAATAGTCTACATAATCTGGGAAAAGTTAACGCTTACAGTAGAGGCCTAGAACTATATCCCCGGTCTGTCATGCGCAATACAACCCAAAGAGTCGCGATGGAAGCGGGACATGCGGCAGCGCAGAGGTCGGACGACGTGTAATGCCAACACCCCGTGTCCGTTTAAACATAGCAAAACAACAAAAAAAAGACACTGGGACAACCCAGTGACTGACACATGAAACACTGGTGCTTACTGTTATGTTTAATCACGTCAGCTGGAAAATAATTTACCTTTTTCTTAGCTGCTGCGAGTTTTGTTTGCCTGCTCTGGTCGGCCATCCTGCTGGTCTGGTCAACCCGACCGAACCACGTCATCAGTTTGGTGTCTACCGGGGCTTCTGCCGGTAGGGGGCGCCAACTAGTCCTGTGGATTACCCATAAACTATGAATTATTTTGTAATATGTTGTATGTCTTAAATTAAGTGTTCCCTCGCGGTCCACATGATTTGTCAATTGTGTCACTCTGTGAACTCCCTTTAATTGATCATTTCTTTGGCCTTAGAGGTACTTCAGTATTTCTTTGCATTTTTTTTTGTATATTGTGATTATTCTCTGCCCTGGTAGCACACAAACCACACAAGTCACTATCAGCTCATGTACCTAGGTTAAGACATCCGTTGCTCATACACACAGACACACACACAGCCATGTCTAGTCATGTCGCTATGGATTCATTTTGATTAATCACAATTCAATATTATTAAGTTTTTCAATCTATATTAATCACTGTCATTTTGCATGAGCAAACAGACTCAAGAAAGAAGGGAAATCGTAAGCTCTGTTTATTAAACACCTTAAACAGTTTCAGCAAAACAATGTGAAACAACTGTCCCATCTTGGGAATTTTTTACAGCCAAATTTCCCATCAAGAAGGCTAACATGCTGTGTAACATCTTCCATCTCTGTCTGTTGGTTCTACTGCCTTTTTCTATCAGACAAACGGAACAAAACGCATTGCCAGAAATGTTCAGATTCATACAAACATACGTATCTATAACTATACAATGTATATATATATATATATTCATATATGTATATCACAAGTCATTAATTTCAACAAGACATTAAGTCAAGGCATGAGTACTGAAAAACAGTTTGTCAAAGTACATGTTTGACTGTTGCACTTGACCTCTTTTGATACTTTAAGAGTTTCTTAGACTCACACAAGATGTTACAAACATTTTATACTAATTGATGTTTTAAACTTGACTCCTTGACATTTCCTCCAGTTAATAGACTAGGAATTTTATTGAAACAAGCACTTAACAAGTACTTGCATTCCTCAATAATCATGAATATTGAAAAAAGACAAAGAAATTCAAATTTTAACAGGAATTCAACAGTGTTTAAAATACATTTATTCAGTTTTAAATTTGTATTCATAAAAAACGTGTTATTCATATATTTGATTTGACACATAATTCAATCTGATCACCAGCTGTGTGTAGCTAATGTATTACATTTCATAGAAAGTTGATTGCTCCTAATTTTTTAATTACATTTTTCTGCTGGTGGATATCAACACATTTAAAGTGACAATTTACACTACGGCATCCAGAACCAGTTACCTAATCCTGACCTATTTAAATTTAGGGACAGTGAAACACGACCCCCTTCACCAAGCCTTGCAGAGGGTTACCTCTAGACTTTGTTTAGATGCTTTGATGTTCTAATATTTCAGTGTTTTACAAGTGAACACCGTTGTAATAGATTAGATCACGTCACCCTTGTTAAAATGTAAAAGCTACATTATTTGGAGTAAATGTCTTCAGGTGTAGGCAATGTACACTGACTGATGCAATGTCAATACAATCCAATTTATGTGATGCAACGTATTCTCTTTCAGTCTTTTTACCCTCATGCATTTAATACAATTAGTCACGGCAGCAGTGAGTCATCATAATCACTGTTAATGCTGACACTCTTGTTACACCATCTTACGCCGTGAAGAAAAACATCATGTCAACCTCATACAGGTGATAGCATTACCTAAAATAGCAACATTTTCAAATGTATGAAATGTGGAAACGCTCCCTTCCTATACAATAAGAGTGGCGTGTCGTTGCACCATCTGGGTTCGTGATTTCCTTTGACACGCAACCAATCCGCGCCGGCACAGTGGGCAAGGGTCGTGACGTCGACCCGAATACCAGTGTGCAAATCAGCGGCGGCCAGCATGCCGGTTGCAACCAATCGGCACGTTCCAACGAGCAGCCGACCAACCAATCACAGGCCTCCACGACGGGAAAGAAGTGACGGCTTATATATGGAGAGAGCACAATTCAGTGAACATTATTTCAAGAGGCAAAGAAAAGACGTAAGGAGATACAGTGCTCAACTTGAGGTTTTACATCAACCCGGGCGCGTTCTAGGCCTTTGACTGCACTTCAGTAAAGGTATGTGATCATTTTTTTAATATATATACTTAAGTCAAATATTGTATTTTGCATGTTCTCATATCATTTCTAGAACACCGGCTAGTAATGAAAAAGGATAACCTAACGTTTGACAATGGTTATTAGTTATTCATTAGTTAACATTTGACAATGTTAACTAATGAATGTTATCCTATAGTTTGCTGCACTTCAAAGTATTTTGGTATAAAGACGGGCACAAATGAACGTACTTTTTGAGAGATGTCCTTAATGTCTAGCGTGGTCGGCTAGTTTTTAGCTGTCGGCGGAAGGACAAAAAAAAATCCAGCGGTAACGTTTGATTCACCCAGCGAACTACACATATGGTCTCATAAAGGGGAAAATATGTTTGTCAGACTTTTACCTCCCAGCTGTCATTAAAAGACGTCATACTTAAAAGCTAGTAGTTGCGCAGTGCTAAGACGTTGAATGTAGCCCACGTGATGAATGTAAGACTACGTTTTTAATAATGTGCGCCTCTTCTTCAGATTTTTTTTTTTCTTCGGACATCTGGACACAGAACATAGAAAGATGAAGCTTTTGTGGGTTGTTCTGCTGGTTGCCGGCAGCGTGTTTGCCGATGACGACGACAGGAAGGAGAACGTGGGAACTGTGGTGGGAATTGACTTGGGGACCACCTACTCATGGTAAGACAAAAGTGATCCTTGACTTATTTTATGCATAGAGTTGAGGCCATAAACGAAGAGCTGAAGAGCAGAGCAGATCCGTTCCCTTGAGTAAGTTTGTTAAATGTTTTCTTTAGTGTTGGCGTGTTCAAGAATGGCCGTGTGGAGATCATTGCCAATGACCAGGGAAACCGCATCACCCCATCGTATGTGGCCTTCACCAGTGAGGGCGAACGTCTGATTGGTGATGCTGCCAAGAACCAACTGACCTCTAACCCTGAAAACACAGTGTTTGATGCCAAACGTCTGATTGGTCGTACTTGGGGTGACTCCTCTGTGCAGCAGGACATCAAGTACCTGCCTTTTAAGGTTAATATGAACTTATTTATAGGAAAATGCATGGTTGTTAATTGTTGAAATGGTAAATTATCATGTTATGTGACATTCTTTTAAAACACAACTATGGTGTCATGTTCATCTGAAGGTAACAGAAAAGAAAAGCAAGCCCCATATCCAGGTAGACATTGGTGGTGGTACCCTCAAGACCTTTGCCCCTGAGGAGATTTCTGCTATGGTGCTGACTAAGATGAAGGAGACTGCTGAGGCTTACTTGGGAAAGAAGGTATTACAAATGTCCTGCTACCCGTATTCCAGTAGCATAATACACTTGCTTTGAATAAATTGATTATTGTGGATACTAATTTTCTTTTTTTTTTTCTCAGGTCACACATGCTGTGGTTACTGTCCCCGCCTACTTTAATGATGCCCAGCGTCAGGCTACAAAGGATGCTGGAACTATTGCTGGTCTGAATGTAATGAGAATCATTAATGAGCCGTAAGTGAAGTGTTTTTATGGTGATAAATAATAAAGTATTGGTAATTTGATGTTTGAAGTTAAGTTTTCCCTGATTTTCTCACACGTTCCCATCTACTAATTTGATCTTTCAGAACTGCTGCTGCCATTGCTTATGGTCTGGACAAGAGGGATGGCGAGAAGAACATTCTTGTGTTTGATCTTGGTGGTGGTACCTTCGATGTGTCCCTCTTGACCATAGACAATGGTGTGTTTGAGGTGGTAGCGACAAACGGTGACACTCATCTGGGAGGTGAAGACTTTGACCAGCGTGTCATGGAGCACTTCATCAAGCTCTACAAGAAGAAGACTGGAAAAGATGTGCGCAAAGACAACCGTGCTGTGCAGAAACTGCGTCGCGAGGTTGAGAAGGCCAAGAGAGCTCTATCTGCCCAGCACCAGGCCCGCATTGAAATTGAGTCATTCTTTGAGGGAGAAGACTTCTCTGAGACCCTAACTCGTGCAAAGTTTGAGGAGCTGAACATGGTAAGCTGGCAGAAGCATACTAGGTGTTGATTTAATGCTCGACAAGCCTTTTTAATCTTTGTTCCACTTGCCCTTTTAGGACCTGTTCCGTTCTACCATGAAGCCTGTACAGAAGGTGTTGGAAGATGCTGACCTGAAGAAGTCTGAAATTGACGAGATTGTTCTGGTTGGAGGCTCCACCCGTATCCCCAAAATCCAGCAGTTGGTGAAGGAGTTCTTCAATGGCAAGGAGCCCTCTAGAGGCATTAACCCTGATGAAGCTGTGGCATACGGAGCTGCTGTTCAGGCCGGAGTTCTCTCTGGAGAGGAAGACACTGGTAAGTCATCAACCCAGTAAAATAGTACTGGCTTTGCTGGGCTGAGATCATGCTGTTAATGGTTGTCCTATTGACAAATGCTCTTCTTGCAGGTGATGTTGTTCTTCTGGATGTGTGCCCCCTCACCCTTGGTATTGAGACCGTTGGAGGAGTCATGACCAAGCTGATCCCCAGAAACACCGTGGTGCCCACAAAGAAATCCCAGATCTTCTCGACAGCTTCTGATAACCAACCCACTGTCACCATCAAGGTCTATGAAGGTAAGACTTGGTCTTTGCTGTTGTAGCATTTCTCATTACAGAGGCTTTGCTGACCCAAGAAGTGTATACGCATATGGCTTATGTGCTGTTTTTCTACTCTCCAGGTGAGCGTCCCCTGACAAAAGACAACCACCTGCTGGGTACCTTCGACCTCACTGGCATCCCTCCTGCCCCTCGCGGTGTTCCTCAAATTGAAGTTACCTTTGAGATCGATGTGAACGGCATTCTGCGCGTCACAGCTGAGGACAAAGGCACAGGCAACAAGAACAAGATCACAATCACTAACGACCAGAACCGTTTGACACCTGAGGATATTGAACGCATGGTGAATGATGCTGAGCGCTTTGCTGATGAAGACAAGCGGCTGAAGGAGAGGATTGATGCCCGCAACGAGCTGGAGAGCTATGCTTACTCTCTGAAGAACCAGATTAGTGACAAGGAGAAGCTTGGTGGCAAGCTGTCGGATGATGATAAAGAAGCCATTGAGAAGGCCGTAGAAGAGAAGATTGAATGGATGGAGTCTCATCAGGATGCTGAGCTGGAAGACTTCCAGGCTAAGAAAAAGGAGCTGGAAGAGGTGGTTCAGCCAATCATCAGCAAGCTTTATGGCAGTGCAGGTGGAGCTCCACCTGAGGGAGGTGACAGTGAACAAGAGGAGAAGGATGAGTTGTAGGCAAGTTTCCCTTCAGCTGTGTCACCCCTTGCCTCTCTGGTAGTGGCATCTAGTTGTACATATTGAACTGATGGGACTCAAAAGTAGTGAGAGGAATGGTTTGTATGGGGTGGCGATAATAAGCGACCATACTGACTCTTCTAAAAAGACTTAAACAAGTTTCAGTGTGAGAGTGGTGTTCTCTTCGCTGAAAGGTGGAGATATTCGTCAGCCCAGATTTGAGGCTTTCTGCTGTTCTCAGGCAGTCTTGTTGGGTATCTGTAGTGGGGAGGGATTTAGTGGGAGGGGGGGGTATGGTCGTGGGGCCATTGACGAGGGTGTCTGTGGGTTCAAGGGCTCAACATGTTCACAGGTCGTGCTAAAAGTTATTTATTGAATCTGGATGTCATACTTCTGAAAGGACATTGAAATAAATGTTTGATACAAAATATTATATGGTTGTTTCTGCATATGCTGTGTACATTCAACATTTTTTACCTGTGCATATTTAATTCACCACTACTTGTTTGTGTTTCATTCTGCCTAAAAGTTCAGCGTGTTACCTTAATTAGACCTGTAGAAACATTGCATCTCCACAGTCTGCCTGTAACGCCCGGAGTGTCCATTTCTCCAAAAACAAAGGCCAACTGATGAAAAAAGTTTAATGTAGTATATCTATAGAGATGCAGTAATGAATGGAATTGGTGTATACTAAGTAAGTGGGTCAGTAATTGATTAGAACAACTTTGAATACAGTGTTTTGAGCCCGTTAATTTTTTTTTTTTTTTGTTCCACCAACCCTGCAAGTGCTTTTGATCACTTGTAATTGGCAAATGAAACTTAATTGACATCCCACCTGTAATGTCCCAGATGATAAATTCCAAATTAAACTGATACAACTTGCCTGTGGTCTGTAAACAGACTGTTTATGAATAACACTTCTCTCAAGGCATTGGTACTGAAAAATATTAATGGATTTTATTATACTTGACATGGTTATTTCCTGTCAAGTATAATAACTTGACACCGCTGGTTATTATACTTTAACCAGCGGTAAACTTTAACCAGCGGTAAACTTTTACCGCTGGTTAAAGTTGGCTGCTGCCAACTTTAACCATCTCCAACTTTAACCATGGAGATGGTTAAAGTTGGCAGCAGAAAACCTGACATTTGGTACAGACAAGTGTTAGTCTTCTATAAAGAAAACGGATTAGAAAATGTCAAATGCAAAAAATTTGAATGAAAGAACACTTTTACAAATATTAAGACATGCCACAATTTGTAGACTACATTTATTAATGGCGATTCCATCAAAAAGTCCTCCCTGTGCTTGATATGACACAAGTAATCAATGTTAATGTGTCTCCCAAGTACCGATGAATTACATTTTTAGGACAGTTTCATTAACACAGTTGTTTTAGGGGAATCGGTTTAAAAGCGACTACTGTAAACTGGCCGAAAGACACACCTAAAAACACGACATCTTGATCCATGTACAGTGAGAAATGCACCACAGAATTTGGTTAAGTTGTTGGTGTAAGCATATCTGCTAATACTTGAAGATGTGATCACTTTGTTAATTCGTAGTAAGTCGATAATTGTAGGTAAATATCTTAAACTGTGTCGGTGTGTACGATGACATCAATTTTTATCAGTCTTCCGCGAAATAAGAGTGGCGTGTGGTTGCACCAATTGTATTCATAACTACAGTAACACGACGTCGACGTCTTACTTGTTTCAACAAATCAAAATATTCCACAAATAGCCGACTAGCCAATAGGAGACTTCCCGGACAGGGAAAGGGCGTTACGAGGAGACTAATGTTCGTCCAACATCATGTCGGTAAGAAAAAGGAGACAAAATTTGAGACTAGAGGTACTGACATATATATGCATCGATTCAGTAGGTATGTATCGACAAATAATGCCATTTATTGAAGCTTTACTTACTGTTTCACGCACTTCCGGGTAAACAAGCCAATCCCCGCCTACTCCGCTGCACTTCATTTTATATTAAACTGTGAAATTTATAAACTGGCCTCTCGCATGTTTTGGTCTCTGGGAATGCATTTACTTTGGGGAAAGTAATCCGGGATGATAATAGAAGTACTTGTCTGTTCTTTAACTATTGAATTCCCCTTTTTTAATTCAGTTCTGTTGAACTTAGTGAGTTGATGCGTATGTTTAAAATGATTTCCAGTTGTATTTTTTTATCCCATTATTTTGATGTTGTATGCTTATTTACATTTCTTTGCTAGTTTTTTTCTCTCTAAGGTTTTTTGGTTAAGGTTAAAACGAGACACTAAAGAGTATGGTTTATTCCAGCTCTATGTAAATTGCCACGAGATAACTTGGCACTATATAAAATTTGACTTGCCTATGGACTCTGTAATACACATTTTGAATGAGTATTAGTACATATTCTTACCGCAAATATTAACTACCTTTCCAATTAAGAAAGATAAAATTATGCAGCTCTTTTAAAACGTGAGTGCACAGAGTACATAAAATCATTACAGTACAATAACAAATATATGTTGAATATATACAATTATGTATACTGTATTATTGTAATTCAACATGTATTCGTTTTTGTACTGTAATGATTTTATGTACTCTGAGCACTCCAGTTTTAAAATACTAGAATCTAGTACTGTTGAAGCATTTTTTTAAAAATGTCTTTGAACATTCCTGTTGTTTATGTGAAGTGCATGTGTATGAAATGGACCATGTAAATAAACTTTCTTGCCACAGGCAATGCTAGATGTCATTTATTGAATCTGGACATAGTAGTTCTCAAAGGCTCAACACAAAATATTACTTGGTTATCTCTGTGCAATGGTTTGTATTTTCTCACACTTTTGGCAGGGGCAATAATGTTTTTTCCTGTAAAATAGGGCAGAAACTACTCATTTTCCAACATGGGTTTCTGTCTAAGCACATTGTGACTATCTTATATTTCTGCCCCTTTTTGTCCAAACTTTCTTAATGGAGTTTTTCTTGACTACAAATTTAAATGTATGTATGAATGATCCCATTTTTCAATCATGAGTCGACACAACCTCAATAAAAACCTAAAAGTGATGACATTCATGAGACCTGTAAGAACATCACGTCACCACAGTCACTACACAGTCATTAAAAATAACACCCTGAGTGTCCATTCCTCCAAAAACAAAGGCTAGATGCACTGCTTGTGAGGCAGCTGTGCTGGTGGCTTCCTCCACATCTTCAGTGTCCTCACCACGCAGTTTCCAAGGCAATAAACACATGGAGTGGTCAAGGCGGTTGGGTGGCAAATCTCCTTCAAATTTCATCATGATCCATCTTTTTTTGTCTGCAAGCGCAAAACATTGAGGAAAGATTGCAGTAATTCTGTCAGAATGTGCCATGATGGTGAACCATTATGGCAGAAAAAAACACTGATATTAGAAATTATTCAGTGTTGTCATAAACCAAATGTGAGCAGACTGTAGAAAACATAATTTTTAAATTACATTTAAGTCCTTAGTTATTTAAAATGAACAAACTGATAATCAAACACAGCAATCAAACATGAGGAAACATTTAATTAATGTTTCTTAAATATGAGTATTTTCAGGTTTCTTTGCTTTTCTTTGCCAGTAAACTAACTGCCAGTAAACCAAACCAAGAAATTAGGAGTATTATTTTGCCTACTTTGGAAAACAGTTTTTAAAAAAGACAAAAAAAACCCAAACAATTTTCTGATATTCAATATACCAAACTTTTGATTATTTTTTGTTACTCAGGCTAATTATCAAGAAAATAATAAGTCTCAGCATTAACAGGATGGACTAAAACTATTATGGGTGGAAAGTAAAAAATCTGAAACCAATAATGGATGTAGAAACATATACCCAGCGGAGCTTCGTCCGAATACCTTACTGTACCAAATAGTGAATGGTAACATAATGAAATTCCATAATTTTTCATTGCTGTACCAGGTAGAGGTAAATAAACAGGCTCCACAAAAAAAAAAAACCCTGGATTTAACAAAGCAGGTAGTCCATATCCTTCCATGGGTCAGTACTACAGTGGTTAATAATGTTTTAGCTGGAAGAAGTTATTGAACTCTACCTGGTACAGTCAGTGTCTTCTCATGTCTTTAATGTTGAAAAGATCAGACAATGTTGAGATGGATCATAAAGGCTTGTGACAGAATGGTTCAGGGAGAATGAGACATCACTTTCACATATGGATTAACCTCCATATAGTCCAGACTGTGATGAAAACTTGATGCAGCAGTCACATTGTCCATCATCAGTAATAACAAAATTATGCTACTACAGATGGAAAAATATATTATGAACCTTATTGTGAGACCACAGCTTTATGTATCAAAAAACAGATGCCACAGTGAATGTCTCCTGTCATCAAAATCAAAGACTGTGCAGTCAAATATTGCATGTGGTGACTTTTTTTGGCAGGGCAGTATATACTGCCCCTAACCCTAACCCTCTATAGGAAGTTTGAATACCTGTGTTGAATCTGTACATAGAATTGCTAGCGCCATCTGCAGTCATCCCCCCAAAGATGTAGACACTCTTGCCCAGCGCCACAGCAGAGTGAGCTGCTACTCCTGGAGGGATGTCTCCTTTGCCCTGTGTCTTTTCCCACTTCATGATGCCTAAGAAACAAATAGCCATTAGTGATACCAATCCAACCAACCTCCCCCTTCCTACATGTGATTTTACTTTGAATAGTTAATCTTTATTTTGGGCTTACTTGTGTCTAGAGAGTACATATCATTGTGGAATTTGTCTCCAGCCATTCCACCATGAATATAAATCCTTGAACCCACTGCAACGACTATGTGGCCATGCCTAGGTGGTGGGTGTTTGCCTTGTGTTTCTGGTTGGGACCAAGTGGAGGATGCTGGAAAACAGGGCAATAAACGGTATAATCTGACATTTAGCGGTTGTTACTCTTCCAAAAATCTTTTAATTAATCAATCAAAACAATACATGGTCTTTAGCATGTGGCCAAACGTTCTCTAAGAAGATGGCTGAGCTGTCATCTTTTGGCAAAAAGTTGACAGTATGCTTTTATTATGACATAGAAAATAGTCACCATGACTTTTTATTTGTGCACACATTTGGATAAGGTTCAGTTTTGTCGCTATTACAAATTGTACTACATGAAAAAAGTGACACAATAGACAACTGTACACACTACTAAAATAACATTTTCACCCCCCTTCCAAAAACAACCCTGTAGTGGTTCTAGCTGTAAGAGTTGTTTTAAAAAATAACAGAAGACATATTTCAATGATGCACACAGAAAGATTACAATTGTGGTCCTATCTCTGCTCCGCAGGTCAAAGCTAACTGTTGCAACAACATTGCTTCTATAAGTTTATGGCTAAGTGGTTTGTCCAATAACACACACCTGTGTCAAATACATGAAGTTTTGGGTCTGAGACTGGTTCAGCTCCTGCCTCCCCTCCGGAAAAGACAAAAAGTCTGTCTCCAAGGCAGGCTGAGTTGCTGTGGTATGTTCTTGCACTTGGTGGTTCACCATTGACAGATACCTTCTTCCAGCAGGGCATAGCATCTACACAGATACATGTACAAAATCCATCAAAATGTAACTTACACATAGCACATAGCAGACCACTCCACAGATTATCATTCCTCTTTAGGAGCTTTATTCACCTGTGGAATAAACTTAGGGGTATCCTCCCAATGATTCTTCAATAAAGTAAATAAAAACACAAAATAAAGTTTAATTCACCTCTTAGTTGTACATTCTGGATACAGTTGCGATTGCCACTCTGCTCAGCCCCACCAAACAACCACAGACTCTGTGGAAAACTCTCTGGCATAAAGCTGCAGTGTTCATAGCGTGAATCTAGGCCTTCCCACTCTGGGATGTCCCACTCATGATTATCTGGTGGTTTGAGAAATCACAAATACACAGAACAACTGCTGTGATGTCAACATGAAGGAAAACACTTAAATACACTGTTAGTTTATAAAGATTGTGTGTAAATTAAAAGTTACAAAAGGCCAAATGTCCATAAATTGTAATCCTGAAAACACACCGAAATTTATAATGTGGGAATGTGAGAAACTGCCACTGGGGTCAGCTCCTCCAACAATGAGGATTCTGCCTTTCCCTCTGTCTTCTGATGGACAGAACGTGCACGTATGGCCAACACTAACACCCGGAGCACTTCCTCTGGGCATCAAGGAATACCTGTTGACAGCAACAAACAAACTCCACCATTGTTGCTCCACCATCACCTCAGACCTCTATAGTACTGTTTGCACTGATGTGCAGTATTTTCACTGTTTATAGTACTGTT
>JAPTHA010000005.1:42790491-42802941 GCA_029814585.1 Gymnapogon annona | reverse complement strand
TACGTATTCTATAGGTCCATGTTACAGCAGTCCAATACATGCATTGACACACTGATGCGTAAAATACACTCGGCCATGACGGACGGTGTGTTCTTTCACATTACCCCCCCACTCAAGAGTGAACGTCCTTGTACACCCAGGAAAGGTACTCTGCCATGACATTGTCGGGTCCTGCAGGGTACCTCACTGTAAACTTAAAGGGTTGTAATGACAGATACCACCTAGTCTCCCTGGAATTGGTATCCTTCATCCCCTCCAACCACTGAAGGACAGTTGTCAGTTTCCAGCACAAAGTCCTTGGCAACCAGGTAATACTTCAGTGCCTCAAGTTCTCATTTAATAGCAAGGCACTCTTTCTGCACAGTGGAGTACCTTGTCTCCTGGGGAACAAATTCCTGCTCAGATATACCACCGGCTTTTGCCCTCCCGTTGGCTCCTGTAGCAAGACTCCCCAGTCCCACTTCTGAGGCATCCGTCTGGACAAGAAAAGGTGTGAAAAGTCTTGGCTTTCTAAGTTGGGCTCTTTAGTCAGACAAGTTTTCAAGTCTTCCAAAGCTTCATTACATCGATCGGTCCAGACCGCTTTGTTTGGGCAGGAATTGCATGATAAGTTTATAAGGGGAGCTGCTCTCGTGGAAAAGCTGAATAAATTACCTGTACCACCCCACCCAGGAAAGAATGCATCTGGCATATGGTGGTCAGCACAGGGGTCTCCCCGATAGCACTCACTTTCCCCAAATGATGATCCCCCACCCACTCTGTTCCCCACCACATAGCCCAGATTTGGTACCTTGCTTTAGGCTACCGAACACTTCTGAGGGTTCATGGTCAGTCCCGCCCTCTTCAACTGGCCAAGAACATTACAAAAATGGTACAAATGATCCTCCTAGGACCTATTAAAGACAATGACGTTGTCTTTACATGTCATTGTAACATGTATCCCCTGTTCCTTTGGGATGAACACTACTGCACTTGACCACTCGCATGGTGTCAATCTCCTCCTTGAGCTTGGGCAGGAGTTGCGCTGGAATCTTGTAAAAAGGCAGCCAGATCGGGCCAGGAGACTTTGACACGATGTGACGCGCTACCCGGTGGGTCTTGACTGACCCACTGTTGAAAACCCCCTTTCAGACACAGGCCTTCAACTCCCATTCCTGCGCTTTACGAAGATGACCGAGGCTGACCTCTGTGTTGTCATGTTGCTGGACAGGGAAGTACTGCTCCTTATCCTCCACCTCCTGCCCAAGTGCCCGGACATAGCAGTTGTTATGCACCACTGGGTCTCTGGACTGCCATGCTTTCAACATGTTAATATGGAAGACAGAGCTTTGCTTCCTCTTGTCAGGCATCTTGATCTCAAACTTCATGTTCTCCTCTACCATGCTGGTCAAATACTGCATCTTGTCTCACATATGGAGAACATAACTGAGGACATTCATGTATTTATTGTCTCCCCAACATCCACATAGGCATGTTGACCCAAGGAAGCATATCCTCTTTCTTGCTGGTCTCTGTTAACTTACAGACTTGACAGGTTTTACAGAAGTTCGCTACATCACAATACTTGCTAGAATCAATAGAATCTGCCCACTATTCTTTCCCAGGTCTTATTCTGTCCTAAATGTCCTACCCATGGGCTAGCATGCCCTTACTCCATCACAGCGGTTCTCAGTGACTTTGGAAAAATTAACTTAACTTTTAATGTCATTATCTTCCTTCTTGGCTGTGCACGGGTGACTGTCAAGTTACAGCTGTGGTCCACCAGTGCACACCGGGCTGGAATGTCTTTCCCCAGTACAGCAGGGTACAGCAGATCATCAGCTATGGCTACGGTGACAAGGTATGAGACATTTTCTACCTCGATGGAGACATCAGTCGTTGGATATGACACCTTGTAATGATGCATACAGCAAATCACCACCTCCCTCCCTGTATTGGGGTTGTCTATCAGCTCTGCTCTAACCATAGTTTCGGTACTCCCAGTATCCACTGGGGCCTGCACTAGCTTCTCATTAACCTGCACCTCAGTCAGTTTCCCACTGTTCTAAAGCTTCGCACTCTCCACCATGCTTTGGGACATAGCATACCTGTGGCTGTTTCTGCCTTCTATGGGGACATTGCCTTGTAATGTGCTCTGTCTGCCTAGCATGTGACTTTTTCTCTAGCACTAGGGCTTTGACTACGCAGACCACCATCCCATCCATCCAGAATCTCCTTCCTCCGACCCATTAGGTATGGTCTTGAGCCTCGTTGTGCAGCAATAAAGGCCTCTGCCAGCTGGAATGAGTCGTTCTCTGTCTTGGGGTTATGCTCCATTATCCACAACTGCAGCTCACTGTTCACCGTTCTCAGGAACTGTTCTTTAGGTGTTTTTTCCTGGCCAAATCTGAGTGTAACGAAACTGCTGCCTGAATGATTCTGAGGCAATGGACTATGACAAAGTCAAGGAAGCCATTCTGGAGAGGTTTGAAATAAACCCAGAAAAGTCCATTTCCAAATACCTTGCTCTTGCTTTTCCCGTGAGAAGTGGGACCAATTTCATAGCTCACTCCCCTGTTGGGCATTTACTGGTAACTGCAACCTCTCAAATGTCATTATAAAGTGTTCAATGACCTTATCTTCCCCACACTTGGCCATCTTTGGACCCCTGCAGCCAGCAATCCGCAGAGTCCTCATAATTCTCTCTTGCAACCGTTGCCAGTGCTGGAACTGCTGCTGCAGGTGCTGGTGCCGTCAGTGTTGCTGACTGTCTTGTGGGAATGCTACTCTTTTCTCTGATGCACTTTATATTGCGGTAAAACTGCTGAACCATACTCTTCCACTTCTGCTCTTGATGGACCGCCTCTTGCTTGTGTTGCTCTAGCTACTTGTATTGGCTCAACACCAGGCCTTCCACCCTCCTCCAAAAGTCTTCAAGAGCCATGCTTGGGGAGCCATCAGTTTCCTTCTCTCCCTCTGCACTACTATCATGCTTTTCTTCCCCGCTGCCACATTTCTTCAGGACTGAAGCATAGGAAAACAACAGATGTGTTTGGTTGCTGTTGTCTATCCCCTAGCCCTTTAACACAATACAAACAAAATAAACCAGGTGCTCACAAAACCCCCCTTGTTCACATGAGCGCTTCCATCTTTACGCGTGCCATAAAAAATGGTCTCCCCCTGTATCCCTAATTTTAACAGTTTTTTTGGCTCTTAAAAGTTCAGTTTGTAGGATTAAAGGGATTTGGGAGGGTTTAATTACAGAGATGAATATAATATTGATATTAACTACTTATAAGCAGTGATGTTCAGGAAATAAAATGTGCCAGTCACTTCTGCTCCAGTTATACAGAACGTTCAAAAGTCATCTTGTTGTCTTCTTCCATGTGGCATTGTGAATCAACCAGGAAGTGGGCCATAAAGACCTCTCCATACTTGCTTTATACTTTAAATTTAATTGTAGTTATGTCATGGTTGTCATGGCCTCAGATTTAGGCAATCTGTGTGCCAAATCAAGCAACAAAAAATGCTTTTCTCTACAGTGTGCATCGAGCACGCATTTTGCATTACCTGTGCATTAATTTACAAGGTACAACTTAGTATTACAGTAAACTCAATGTTATGCATTTGCATTAAATTGAAAGCAATATAACATAAATAAAAATAAAAGACCAGTAATATTAGGATTTTTGACCTGTGATTTGGGATCTGTAGCAAAATATGATCAAATATTTAAAGTTATCAGTATAATATGTTGTCTTTGTCAAGAAATGCGTTTAAATTGAGTGTTCTATTCAGATTGTGTGGGCAAAAAGGAAAAGTGAACGTCGCTACTGGAAAAAGTGTTCCATTTACAAAAGTTTTTGCAGTTTTTTAGCTTGAGATTCAGGAACCTTTGAAAAAAGCAGTGCATTAATTTGACAAGGTACACTAAAATATTCCAAAGAGTTGTCTTCACATCCTACTTTATTAAAATAAACTGACTTTTTAACATTCAATGTCAAATGTACTGTCTGTGTTTCTGTCTTTGTTCCTCTTCTCTTCTCATCAAATCCTATCTTATCTTATTGAATCTTCTCAAACTTGAAACTTGTCTTATCATATCTGGGAATTATTATTTTGGGATATGTAACGTGCCCTCCATTTGACATGTTTTGATTAAAGTTGGGTAGAAATACTCATTCTTGTCTATTAGCAAAGACACAATATCTGCATTTGACACAGTAGTAGCCACTCCACATGTAATTCTTTTGTTGAAGATATTAGTAAAAATATCTTTAAGCATATGTCTGTTTAGCTTGGAAATCAGGCCGCCATTTACTGATGTTTATCTGAAAAGAACTCTCATGTCTGGTGATATAGCAGCTGTAAGAGCACTTGAGTTTTAGACAATAAATTGAAGAGGATATGCTCCTTTTGTCATGTCCTCTGCAAAATACTATATGAACACACAGTAGAAAACATGAATACAGTTTGTGAATGTCACATGCTAGGGATAGAGGCAGACCTGGGCAAAAAATGACATCCTGAAGGAGGAATTCCTCCCTAACCCAGCGTGTGCACTCCACCCTTTGGCAGCTGAGGACCAGGGCCTCAGAGTTGGAGGTGCTGATCGTCATTCCAGTCGCTCCACACATGACTGCAAACCGCCCTAACAATAGCTGGAGGTTGTTGTTCAATGAAGCCAAGAGGACCACATCATCCTCAGAAAGCCAAAACGAGATCCTCCTGCCAAGGAACTTAACCCCCTCCCCCACGTGGCCATGCTTAGAATTTCTGTCCATAGAGTTACACTATGAACAGAACTAGTGACAAAGGGTAGCCTTGGCAAAGTCTAACCTTCACTGAGAACTCATCTGACTTACAACTGGCTATATGGACAATGGCTTTTAATAGCTAATATAGTTGGAATGAATCCTCTGGTCCCCCTTCTTAATGATGGGGATCAACACTTCTGTTTGCTACTACAAGGGCACCTCCCTGGTATCCACGCAGTGTTGCAGATGCATGTCAGCCAAGACAGCCCAAGAACACCCAGATCCTTAAGATACCCGGGGCAGATCTCCTTAACCCTGGGGCTCCACTGCCACAGAATAGTTTCACTACCTTGGTGACTTCTGCCCTGGAGATTGATCCGTCTGTCTCATAGTCTCTCAGCTCCATTTTGTCCATGGGATACGCGTTATTCGGACTGAGGAGCTCCTCAAAGTGTTCCTTCCATCAGCAAACTATATCACTTGTTGACTTCAGCAAGTCCCCACTATGCACAGGAGTCTCGTAACTGAACGGCGCTCGGGTTTGAGTAGGTCATTCACCCCCAGCACACCTTTCCAGGTTATGCTCTTGTTTCCCACATAGGTATTGAGTCCCCCAACAGAACAATGGAGTCCCCTTTTCTAGTGCTTTCCAGCATCTATTCCAAAGTCCCCAAAAAGGGTGATTAGCATGTACACACTATTGAAAGGACAATGACACATCAATATACCAAGGTCTTGTCATCATGCATCATGTTCAGAATTATGTGTGCCTGTGCGATTGATGGATTGAGATGATGAGGCCATGGCTCTCAGCTATGATTGGCTGAGATACCCTAAAAGTGAAATGGGGAAGAGGGTGTGACATACTCACATGAACCACAGTTATCTGACCTGTCACTCGAGAAACTAGTCAATAAAACACTGAGAATCGTATTAAAGGTTGGCTTCTGGTGGGGGCCACTGGCCACAACCTTCGAGCTTTCTAGGCACTAGCACTGAATTTAATTGAACTACTAGTAATATACTAATATAGCAAATTTTTTCTTTTTCCTCTCACTGTCCGTACCGCCCCATAGACCAACCAGCACACTAGGAAAACCCCCGGTAATAGGGACAGTCAGTCTGCCCCTGGCCAGTGACACCAAGAACAGTGAAGGGAACACATTCATTTACTCAATTCATATTGATTCTTCAGATAATACATCGGCCTATATTGGTAGAAGGATGCTGAGTCTTGAAGTGCCAGGCACGAGGCCTAGAGGAAGACCAAGGAGGAGGTTTATGGACGTAGTGAAGGAGAATATGAAGGTAGTTGGTGTGAGAGTAGAGGATACAGAGGACAGGGTTAGATAAGGCAAGTGATTTGCGGTGGCGACCCCTGAAGGGAAAAGCCGAAAGAAGAAGATAAAATACATCTGCCAGTGATGAAAACATTGACTCTTATTAAACACACAGTTCTATGATTAGGTGTAACAATGTCATGACACTGGGGTGTTTGAAAGAAAGCTGTAGCCTGATATGGCTGAATGGGGATCTGTGGGAGAAGTAACGCAGTTCATTTAATAAACAATTGAAGGAAAAGTTAATTAGTTGCAAGTTTCATCAACAATGAAAGCAACCAGATTGAAATGTTTCATCTTTTTTAGATCGTTTTTGTATAGATGTCATAGTGACAGGCACTGTCCGGTGGGTTAGAAATACATATTTTGTTACCACTAACTGTCAATTAAACTTTCAACAGACCAATGGATGGTGCAGAGGAAAGTCGGATTTTGAGGTTTGTTCAACTTGATAACATGAGGAATTTTTTTTTGAGGATTTTGGGGCTTTTCTGTTGAGTTAATTATAGTGTGACCTATGATACACATGGATTTCCAGTCTTAATATAACATAATCGACTATGAAGGTGAAGATCCATCCAGATTTAAATGGACAAATTTAAACCTTGACAGATTCAGCTGTTAAATTCACAGCCCACTCTCTCAATAGCTGATGATGTTTTACTTGAAGTGACCTTGTGATTTCTGTATGGTCACACCCTTGCAGGTGCCATGTGAGGCCCATGCAAGTGGCCATGTGAAGGCTTGAGAAAGCATTAAGATCTGTAGTCATTGGTGGAATGGCCTCTCTCAAACCTGTAGGTTCTTTACCGAAGGTCAGCTTGATAAGATATCACATGTTGGACTTTGCATTATTTGGGTTTAGCAATTTCTCCAGCATCTCTAATGTTTGTGCAAGTCTGTTAAATTCGAGAGATTTTTTCCAGCAATGGATCGCCTTTGGTATCAGGACAGAAACAACATACTCAACATGTTTTTTGAATATGAGTTATTTTAATTTGTTTTTCAGTTTTTGAGCTCAGTTCTTTTCCACGCCTAAAATCTCAATAATTACGACCTGTAGATCAAACTTTTATGCATGCATTCTATTGGTGGTGTTTGTCCGCGTAGAGAACTCCAGTTCTTCTATATTAGTCCTGTTGCCTCATCTGTTGGACTTCACCACTAGAATGACCCTGAGTTACATCGGTGTCATTAGACACAAACACTTAAACAGACTCTGCCTCCTCCCCCCTCATAGGCTTTTACTTCTTCTCCATCAAGTGTTTGTTTGCAGGTGACATGGGGATAAAAGAGTGAGTGGTGCAGTGAGGGACTTGGGCAGAGTCAAGTGCTTTTTATGGTCTGGCAGATCTGTAACAGCACTGGCTGCTGCGACTATTGAAGACTGCCAACACCTTTATATTTTTCATCTTTACAGATTTCTTTTGCATGTCTACCTTTTCTGACCTCATTTCATTGTCCATCTTGATTCTTCCCACTTTCTTAATGTCCTCCTCTCACTCTGTTTCTTTCTCCTTATTCCCTGCAGCTCTCTTGTGTATGCTTTTCCCACTGTCTGTGATTTCCTTCCCCCATTGTCCTTTCTTTTTTCTCCCATTTTTATGTCAGTCATGTTACTCATTGCCAGCTGCTCCATGTCTCTGCCCTGTGTTACTGATGTCTTAACCAGACAAAAGGCTCCTCTCCCTGGGCTCGTTGCCATCCAGGTTAGCGCCATTCTTATGTCTGACCCCTTGGAGGTTTCTACTCACAAGTGACAGATTAAAAAAAAGTCTTGAAGTTACCGTGGCAGCTTGGATTATGGGATGGAGCCCTGGACCGTGAGTTTAAACTGGTTTTATCGAAGGGGAAAAAAGGATGCTGTGTCCCATAATTAGAAGAGCTTATCACTGTAGTTGTAAATAATCTATGTGTACTGCATTTTAACAAAGAATGTTTTATTGCTGGTTTTATTTTCCTTCCAATAATAACTTAGGCCATAAAGATCCAAATGGCCACCGGCTGGGCATCTACTGATCCAAAATGTTTGATACCTGTTGATCCTCTAATCCTATCAATACATATGAGATATGGTTTGTCACCTTTTCATAGTCATCAGATATGACCCATTAGTATGTGCAGAGGCTCTGTAGTGAACATGGAAACACCGTATTCTTCTTTTACGTGTATTCACCAGTAAAACCCATGGAGTTGAATCAGTGACAGTGAATGACAGTGGATGGAGTGTCTGGATTTATGCTCACTTAATGATGGATTTTGCTGGAAAATTCCCTTTTTCTTGTTTTTTATTTGCTTTCATATGTTTAAATTTACTGACCTTTAATAAACATCTATATAATCAGTGAAATAATTATACTTGCCTAATTTTAACTAGAAAAAACTTTGTATTAAACTGTGAGAAAACAGAGGAAAGGCTAAATGTAGCTTAAAAAAAATTGGAAATAGAACCTGGATATATTAGAAGGTTCAGGATGGAATATATAGTGGTTTGTTGTGGTGAACTTGAAGGCTGCAGTCAACAAAATACTCCCCTGAACTCACCCCCCATTATGGTGGTTAGAGAAAACCCAAACACGTCTAAAAAAAAAACCCAAAAAACCCTTAAAGCTTAAAGCCAGTGTTTAGTCTATTCTGACCTTTTTGTCAAAGGGATTGTAAGCAGTGCTGCAGATACATTTATTACTTGTGAGGTCGCTACTAGTGAATTTATTAGTTGCTTAAAAGACATTTTGATGTTGCATAATTACAAACAAAAATGTAGATTACACATTGCTGTTATTAAACTGACCAACAATCAGCAAAAAAATATTTGAAATTTGATTTACATGAATTGACTTGTAAAATAAACAAATAAATCACTTTTTTTTTTCTGTTCAGATAATTAGATTTTTAAACACATCATTGGTGTGTTTTATTAATATTCATTATCTTACAGTAAAACCTCTGTCAAAACCACACGAACAATTTCAGTCAGCTTAATATGATTAATTGTTGCGAGGTACCAGGTTTAGAAGAACAAATAAGGTTTGATTTTCTCTTACATAGGACTGAAGTTACATATACACACTATGCGGTTATTTTGCTGGATTTTAGTACCCACTATCACAAACTTGGCTGAAAGAAACATGAAAGTATTGATGAAATCGGCCTGCATTTCCAATTTTCCAACCACTTTTGTCAAAAAGCTTATTTCTAGGAAAACAAACATGATCTTCAAATTACAATGTTACATAAACCTCCTTAATGCACAAAAAACAGTTGTGACATATAAAACCCATTTACTTATATAGGTTTGTCATAGAACAGTAACAGTTAATTTTTTTTACTCTAACCTGTTGACAACCAAAACTATATTTTGTGGTGAAGTCCAAATCAATATCTCTCTGCATATAACAATTAGCAAATCATTTCTAACCTTTATTTTAATATTATCTTCTGCATTTAACATTTTTCAGTGAAAAACAATTAACTTTCCTATTTTTACTGACAGTTTAAATGTAAATAAAAGCTCAGTAAATTCAGAAGGTGTTACGAGCTGCAGCCCATGGTATTGGTTAATGTCTGGACCCAAATGCAGACTGAGCCAGAACAGGTAGAAGGGTCTGAAGGGTTTTTATTACGAGTCTCCATCTCCACTTGAAGAGAGGAACAGGTAACATGGGTACAGAAATCAGTAGCGGCGGGAATATGGAGGTGAGTGGACATCTGTGGGCAGTGAGAACTGAAGGAATCAGGTGTGATTGAAGACAGGTGAGTGGGTCGTGGCTTAGGCGGGGTGGTAGGTTTTCCTGTAGACAGTGGGAGAAGACAGAATTGACAAAAAGACAGAGCACACAGTCTAAAACAGTCTCTAAAGCAGTGGTTCTCAAGTGGTCCGGCTTCAGGACCCACCATCACCCCTTAATGACAAGCTGTGACCCAAATCAAAGAAAAAATATCCACTTTTTAAACTGATTTAACGTAACATTTAGCGACACTTGAGTGTACTTTTAAAGTTTATTCAGTAACTTCAGTAACAAATGCATTAAAATTTATTCCGGCAATAAAGATTTAAAAAATGGAAAGTTTAAATATGACAGTGTACTATGCATCTACTAGTGCATTACTATCCGCAAACTCAAATTAAAAAGTGCAATTCAAAAAGATTCTACAAAATTAACTTTTCTTCTGATGACCTTATCAGTTGGTAAATACTAAAAAAAACATTTTTAATGAATAAATTACGTTTCTTCAGTTTTTAATCCACAAACTCAAAATAAAAAAAAAACCTTAAATAAAAGCTGGTTATTTTACAAATTATTATTATTTTTTTTTTACATGATTTACTGCCCAGCAAAGGCCTGTGACTAGGACTGTCACAATGATAAATTTGGCTGGATGATAAATTGTCCCAGAAGTTATTGCAACCAATATAATAAGGGTATAATAATGTAAGTACACCCTTTTAAAGATAAACTTTTAATACAATTCCAATTTTAAATATTCTTAAGATATAAGACATTGTAGATATTCAAAATAAATGATTCTAACCAAATTTTTGTACAAGCCAGCTTTTGGACAGTGTTAAAGGTGTGCGTGTTTGTGGATATCGTGAACACCACTGTCTGCGTGTGTACCTTTGACACTGCCGCGCTTATTAGTTTTGCTTCATCAACGCCCCAGCGGTGGTGGTCTGTCTGGGCCACATCCAACAATTTTGTTGGAAATTTCCCAGAGTGGAACTAATAAAAGGAATCTAATCCAACCCCCCTCTGAATGTTTGGGTGAGGGTTTTTCCAGCTGGGAAAACTGCGATGGGTGTCAGTGTGTTTGGGGTGAAGGTGTGTGTGGTGTCACCGCATTTAGCGCAGATGTTTTTCAAACAAATGTGACATACCGGCTCATTGAAGTTCTGTGGTCATGCTCATTTGTCTTGAATCCAAAGTGTTTCTACTTGTCAGCTGTTGCTTTCATCTTAGAAATCTATTTTAATTCCTCCAAATCTCTCCCTCTGCTCCTCATGGTGTGCACCCCCCCCCCACACACACACACACACACACACACTGACTTACAAGAGGGTTCACTCCTCATTCCACTGAGGATGGTTCCTTAGGAGTTAGTCACCACAGATACAGCATAGTAACTCCTTATCCAGCGTCCATTATCCAGTTTAGTAAATAAAAAATTCACGTCTGGCAAACTTACTGAGCTCAAATGTAATTATTGTGTGATTGATTATGGCAACAGGCCTACCTGCAACCCACTGAAAAGGGTTCCACAACCCACCAGTTGAGAATCACTGCTCTTCAGTGATTAAACTATAGTCCAGGTGAAATAAAAAACAAAGAACTGGCCAAGATACCACTGTGAAAACATCAATTCTCTAGCACCTCCTTCCACTCAATCCAGGACTTAAATGGAGGCACTGATTAGTCCTGCTGGTAGCAGGTATGTAGATGATCCAATAACGTGCAGGTTGTGTAGGTGAAAGGCAACAGGAAAACAACAAGGTTGGTGGCTGCAATGCTGCCTCTTAACACAAGAGAGGAGCACTGTGAATCTGCACAGAGTGGCTCACCAGAAAAGGTTATGACATCAAAACGGAGTAAATGTGAATTTTGCAGAAAAAATATTATTGCTCCATAAAGCCAACATCTCTATGCACTGTCATTTGTCCAACTAAAACATGCTGCATTTGACCAATACAGAATCTATGAATGTGTCCAAAAAGATACCTGAAACTGCTGAAAAGATAACAGACTGCATTTTATCTCAGTTAAATCAAAATCAAATCAAATCAAGTTTATTTATATAACCCTTAGTCACACAAAAGGTCTCAAAGAGATTCACACGCCCACAGATGACAGTAAATGACAACATCCCCTGGTCTGAAAAAAGAAACCTCGAGAAGGGATCACAGGAGGGGGAGACCTTCCAGACCCTTCCAGGATGACCAGGCTGCAATGGATGTAGAGTGGGCAACATTATGACAGTGTATGAATGTGAGCAAAAGTCAAAGTCACAAAGAGTCCATTTCAGCTGTAATGGCTGCGGGAAAGGGGATCTTCCTTGGGTGTTGGGGCGGTCAGGTGACGCAGGAACCTCCGTAGAAGCACCTCAAGGAGGTTGTCCGACTCAGTTATTGAAATATTTTGACAGGATTAGTGGTTCAACACTTTAGATCAGTTTCCACTTTTTTTTTGTCTCTTTAAGGATCAGTTTATGCTGTATCTGAGAAGGTGAGATGTAAATATTACAATTTTTCAAAAGGTAAACAGAAGGTTACTGATGGACTTGAAACGTACTGCCATGGACCATGATGGATGTATTTAGAAAATCACATTCTTCACACTTGATTGTCAATGATGGGAAGAGTGGACTGCTGTCTATGG
>JAPTHA010000005.1:42709528-42721014 GCA_029814585.1 Gymnapogon annona | reverse complement strand
ATAAGGCAACAAACAACACACACACGTGCACACACACGTGCACACACACACACACACACACACACACACACACACACGTCAACATCTGAACAGTACAGAGACCATGTGTAAAGTAAGCAGACTGCTTCAGTCGCTCAGGTATCGTCGGGTGCCTGAGGAAAGCAGTCGGGTGGCCGAGTAGAGCCGAGTTCGAGCTCCGGGTTTTTGTTCAGCAACTGGGCCAATAATGTTGGCAGATCTTTTCTTCTAAGCCACTTCTTGCAACTAGAGCTGAAAGAATCATCAATTTATTAACTCACATTAATTTATAAGGTAATTTATTAACAGTTTTCTAAATCTGAGCTTTGTTTCCTCCCTTTCACTGCTGTTAAATATTGGTTCCATGTTGTGTTTCACACAATCCCATATTGTGCCGCACATGATGCCAGGGTCAACATAAACAACATGGAGTGCAGACAAAACGTAAATGTCTATATGGTCACTTTTAGACATTGGAACCATCACTTACTCTTTTAAACGTTTAATCTTTCACATGGACAAGTACAAATATGTGTACGTATTTTTTTCAGTTGTATGTTAGTTCCAATTTTGTTTGTAAGTCAGTTCTAATAATAATCAACCTAATTAATAATTAATTAATAATAATTAATAATTATGATTATTATTAATTAACCATTATGATAACTATGCCTCCCCCTTGAACTGATACCTTATTGTGGTTGGGGAGTTTGGGTACCTGGATGATCGCAGGATCTATGCTGTCGGGGGGGCTTCATGCCCTCCAGCAGGGTCACCCAAGGCAAGCAGGTTCTGGGTGACGGGTCAGACAAAAGGCAGTTCAGAAGTCCCTGTGGATAAAGACCTAATGAGGACAGAGACGTCGCCCGGCAAGGTGGAGTTGGGGCCACACCCTGGAGCCAGGCGTGGGGTCGGGGCTCCTAAGCAAGCGCCTCGTGGCCGGGCCTTTGCCGGGGCTCGGCTGGCCCCAGCCCGAATAAATGACGCAGGTCCCTCTGTGGGCCCACCACCCACAGAGACCGGGTGCATTGTGGACCGGTGCATTGTGGACTGGGCACTAGTCGACAGCAGGAGCCTCAGCTGCCTGATCCCCGGACACGGATTCTGGTTTTCAGAACATGGAAGGTCACCTCGCTGAGGGGAAGGAACCTGAGCTTGTGCGGGAAGATAACCGGCTAGATATAGTCGGGCTCACCTCCATGCACAGCGTGGGCTCTGGAACCCACCTCCTTGAGAGGGGCTGGGCTCTCCACTATCCTGGAGTTGCCCATGGTGAGAGGCAGCAGGCTGATGTGGGCTTGCTTATCGCCCCACAGCTCAGTCTTCCAAGTGTTGAAGTTTACCCCAGTGAACGAGCGGGTCGGGTCCCTTCGCCTTCAGGTGGGGGAAAGGACTCTGTCTATTATGGGGGCCTATGGGCCGAACAGTGGTGCAGAGTACCAGACCTTCTTGGAGTCCCTAGGAGGGGTGCTAAACAGCGCCCCAACTGGGGAGTCCATTATTCTGCTGGGGCAGTTGATGGGTACCAGCAGGCCAGGTGTGCTGCGGCCCAGGCAGTGACGGAGGAAAACACTCAGGCCTGGTAGGTGTTCGGTGAGGCCATCAAGAAGGACTACTGGTCGGCCCTGAAGAAATTTTGGCAAGTCATCTGGCGCCTCAGGAGTGGGAAGCAGTTCTTCACCAACACCATTTATGGTGGAGGCAGGAATCTGTTGACCTCAACTGGGGATGTCGTTGGGTGGTGGAAGGAATACTTCGAGGATCTCCTCAGTCTTGCCGTCACTGAGGAAGCAGAGGCTGGCTGCTTGGAGGTTGGACTCATCCATTACCTGGGGTGAAGTCTCCGAGGTGGTTGGAAAGCTCCTTGGTGGCAAGGCACCGGGTGTGGATGAGATCCACCCCGAGTACCTCAAGTCTCTGAATGTGCAGGGACTGTTGAGGTTGACACGTCTCTGTAACATCGCGTGGTGGTCGGGAACAGTGCCTCTGGACTGGCAGACCGGGGTGGCGGTCCCTCTATTTTAGAAGGGGGATCGGAGGGTGTGTTCCAACTATGGGGGGATCACACTCCTCAGCCTCCCCAGGAAAGTCTATTCCAGGGTACTGGAGAGGAGGACCCGGCTGTTAGTCGAACCTCGGATACAGGAGGAACAATGCGGGTTTCGTTCTGGTCACAGAACACCGGACCAGCTTTATACTCTCCACAGGAGGGTATCGAGAGTTCTTGGGAGTTTACCAAACCAGTCCACATGTGTTTTGTGGATCTGGAGAAGGTGTTCGACAGTGTCCCTTGGGGCATCCTGTGGGGGGTGCTCCAGGAGTATGGGGTCCGGGGCCCTTTGCTAAGGGCTGTCTGGTCCCTCGCCTCTCGGAGAAGGAGCTTGGTTTGCATTTCCAGCAGTAAGTTGGACTGGTTCCCAGTACGTGTTGGACTCCGGCAGGGCTGCCCTTTGTATGGACCGAATTTTCTAGGCGCAGCCAGGTTTTGGAGGGGGTTCGGTTTGGGGATTTCAGGATCTTATCTCTGCTTTTTGCAGATGATGTGGCTCTGTTGGCTCCGTCAGACCTGGACCTTCAGCATGCACTGGGGCAATTCGCAGCTGAGTGTGACGCTGCCGGGATAAGGATCAGCACCTCCAAATCCGAGGCCATCGTTCTCGACCGGAGAAAGGTGGTGTGCCCTTTCTCCGGTGGAGTGGAGGAGTTTAAGTATCTCGGGGTCTTGTTCACAAGTGGGGCAAAAAGGGAGCATGAGATCAACAGGCGGATCGGTGCAGCGTCTGCAGTGATGCGGTTGCTGTATCAATCCATCGTGGTGAAGAGGGAGCTGAGGTGAAAGGAGAGGCTCTCAGTTTACCAGTCGATCTACCTTCCTACACTCACCTATGGTCATGAACTTTGGGTCATGACCGAAAGGACAAGATCCCGGATAAAAGCGGCCGAAATGAGTTTCCTCCACAGGGTGGCTAGGCGCACCCTTAAAGATAGGGTGAGGAGCTCGGTCACCAGGAAGGAGCTCGAAGTAGAGTCGCTACTCCTCCACATCAAAAGGAATCAGCTGAGGTGTTTTAAAGATTAGTAGTGAGATCCTACATCCAACCACCGACGGCTGCCAGTGTTGTATCAGGATTAGTGAGTCAAACTGAAATGGCTGTACTTGCTATTGATTAGACGAAATGATGAGATTACACTGTAATGTGGTTGGTGGTTTGATGCGGAACAAACTCAGATGTGATGGGGAGAGAAGTCATAATATCATGTTTAGCACCGGTGCATACACTGGTGACTAATAGGGTCTCATGCTGCCTACTGTGGCACAAAAAAAATCCTTTCATGTCCAGTGTGAATAGCTTCCTCAGATTGTATTACTCTTTATCATACAATAGAGCCCTTTTTCTTTTAGTTTGTTTTGAATTTGAAAATTTGGTGTAATTCTCATTCAAGATTAACTTCCTTTGCAAATTGACTTGTCCTTCTTTATCCATTAAAGACACAAACAGCCACTGCCAACCAAAACCATCTACTAATGTAAACTGTTGACACCGTCATCTTCTACAACATTGTTTCACAAGTAAAACCCATGGGGTTGGATCCATGACAGTGAATGGACACCAGGTGTATGTTCAGTTAATGCTACATTTGACTGAAAAAGGAGATTTTTCTTCAGTTGTCTCTGTTCTTGATATAATAACCCTCAATTTTAATCTGGCTTTTATGAACTTCTACATAATTGGTGAATAAAATATAGAAAAATCCACAATTTTAAGTAAAAAAAAAAATCACCAAACAGAGAGGATAAAATTTTAATAAATTTAGATAAATCACTCAAGAAAAATTAAAATAGAAAGAAAAACTAATTTACCTGCAGAGGCGTTAGGCGTGGGAACAAATCATTACAATTTTTGTACATACGTGTACCAAACAACATCACTGTATATCTTTGTATTTGACTCAGTAAATGTTACACAAACTAAACATTAACTTCTACGTCTAAGTGGCAACTATATGGTAAACAAGTGACTGTACATATGTGGTGAGATGGAGCTAATATATGATGAATGTCTGTAAGGTTAACAAACTAATCAATAGACAAGTAGTTTTGTAATCTACTGTACCTCCAAGACTTGGTCAATCTTGAAATACAATTGTATCTGGCAATAGGGTCAAGATCAACACAAACCTTGAGTACACAACACTATGTTGAAGGATTGACGAGGATAGTGGGAGTTCAATTAAGTATGTATCCTGATGTCTGCATTTTATTTCAGTTGTGTTTTAATATTTCCTTTTTTTGTTTAGAAGCTCTACTTCCAGCCTGTTTACGATCCATCACTGCAAAATGTGAATTTCTCAGATTTTTTTCCATAGTCTTGAGTTTTTTAAGGGATGTATACATTAGACATGATCAGCAGGTATTGTGAAAACAGGCCCCTGGACATTGCTGTCAGTATGCCAGATCAGGAACACTGGCTGTCACTGAAACCATGCTAACTAATGTTGAAGCAGCTTAGGTGAGCTGTGTTGACAGTAATTCAGTGACACAGTGAAAACTCATCTGCCAGATGGCTCAGGGGGAGGGCGTCACCCAGGGAGCACTTTAATCAATCTGATTAAGGGGAAATGCTGTCTGTATTTTTAGCTATTGCATGGAAGGCCAGTGACCATTCATTGAATTTTGTTTCATTAACTCTGGTGTTTATCTCTTGGATGGGTGGATTTATATACGCAAGGAAACTAAAGTAATAACTCAAGAAAGGGAACCCTTACACGTAGTAACAAGCATTTCAAAAGATAATCACTTGATAAGGACATATGGATTCATAGTTGTATTCCTGTGAATACAAACAAAACACAAGCTTAACTGACCGGATGTTGTTAAATGCCGAGAAGCAGCATGAAAGTCCCCCAGATCAGTTTCCCCAGACTCTGGGAGATTCCACTGATCTACTTTCAAACCCAAAGCACTGCACGTGTTTAGATAGATTTAGTCTGAATATGATTCATTTTGATTTTATTATGAAAAATGCCGTTTGGAAGCTATTGCAAACTTTGTTCCACACAAACAAACTGTAAATGCAAAGCAGCCCTTCAAATTTGGATGAAACAAAAAGAGTTGTTTCCTGTCAAAGTTGCTGCAGTTCCAATGTCACAGAGGGCACTGGCTAGCTCTAGAAGATCCCTGCCTCAAGCTGTCAAGATTTACCCTATTTGCCAACCTGAATGATTATTTTAACTGATGTAATGCAATGACGTACAAGTGAGAAAAAGTAGTCCAAATAGAAGCAGTACTGTGCAGGAAGAGGTACAGAATGCACCAAGGATGTTACTGATAGTTGTGTCTACTACATTGCAGTTTGCACGGTCCTATGAAATACAATTAAAACTGTGTGAAGCTTTATGATGAAATATGATATATGATGAAATATTTATAGTTTTATATGCTAAAATATTATAATATTATAAATATTATTATAAATACTATTATAAATATTGAACATAATATTTATAGATTAATATGATGACATATTAGTATTAATTATATGAATGTTGATGTTCATTCCCATTCTCTACGAAAAAATACAACTATTACTAATTTTTTCATTGGCCTGGAAGGATGTGGAGTGACTCACATCGATCAGATGGCATTGACCTGTTGTTTGATTTTGAGATGCTTCTATTTTCCAGATTTTTTTAATACACACAAATGGCAACATTAAGACAGCTAAACAAGCAGTCAACATTATCACAGCACTTTCCAGAAGCTCAGGGGTCATAGTGACAGATTTTCTGCTTTATTCACTGGGTTTTTTTAAAGGTTTTTCAGTGATCTTGGCTGACAAAGACGACACCATGTTATCCTTTGGGTGTTCACCCGGACATAACCTCAGAATTACAGTATGAGCTTTCACTGTTCGAGAGCAGTTGAAGCATCTCCCCTTGGGTTGTTGTTTATACTGAAGTAGGTTTGTGTGTGTGTGTGTGTGTGTGTGTGTGTTACACTCTAGTGAACCTTTTATAGACTTATATTCAGTCCAAACGATGGATATGATACAACATTAACATTGATTTCTGTTCACTCTGAAAAAGTCACTGTTTCATCATCCACAGGAGCAATTGAAAACAGTCCAGCTTGCACCAGTGCCTTACCAACTGATCTATCCAGCCGCCTTAAGTAACACTGCTAGTTTACACTTAGCTCGCTAGCTAACATACCTCTGTACCGCTCCTCTTTTCCACCTCCTCTTGACGGTAATAGTATCAAGGCGGTAATAGTACGGTGCGGGTTAGCGTCAGACCAGGTCAAACCAATAATGAAAAACAATTAGGGGAGGGGGGTTGTTGTTTTTTTCTGGATTTTTCAGATTTTATTTTCAAGGCAGAGCAAGAGGGGTATGGGCGCCTGTTGGGGCTCTAAATTATGACTATTTTTTATTTTATTTGTCATTTTCTTTTATTTCTTTTCTGGAGGCTTGGAGTGCGACCGCCTAGTTCACCTGTGCCCAGAGCCGGCTCTGTATGCACCTACTGTAGAAACACACAAACACAAAGTTCGACATGAATGGAAGAGCCGCACGAAACCGGGCAAGCCGCGGGTTGGCCAGGTCTGTTAAATACAAAATCTGATAAGAAGCAAAGAGTCGCATTCATTTTGGCTGGGAGCCGCATGCAGCTCGAGAGCCATGTGTTCGCCACCCCTGTTATACTGTGTAGTTCGTATTGTCAACATTTGGTCTTGTCTTGTCTGTCTTTGTTTTGTCTTGTCTAGTCTCGTGCCGTTTGGTTTTGTTTGTGTTTTGTTTGTGTTTTGTCTTGGCTGACGCCTCTGGCCTTGTTAATGTGGGTGGGGGGCATGGCCTGGTGGTTGTGTAAATGTGATTGTTGTGTGATGTAATGTAATGTTGTTGTGTAATGAAAAATGAAAAAATAGAATATTAAAAAATATGTCAACATTCCGTCATTTCCTGGACAACAGTGATAGAAACTGGCACCAAGTCTTTGTGTCCTAGGTCTAATTTTCCCATTAGCTCTCCCTCTCCAGAACACTCTCCTTAGAAGATGTTTCTAGATTAGCACTTAGAGCAGTTATGATTATAAATGGTGCTTTTGGCAAACATATCAATTATTTTTGGTGGCATTGCTAGAATTCCAAACACATAAATAAATAGGGCCATAAATCCAATGAAGATCCAATCATGACATTGGTGATGTCGATCTGGATGTCCTAGAAAGTCAGACGAGGGGTATATGTACTGTATATGTGTATGTACAGTATACATATCTTCATGTACTGTATTTATGTGTGTATGTGTGTGGGTGTTTAGGTGTGTGTCTTTGAGTGAAAAGCTCTTAGGCCAATCTCTGCCATCCGTATCACACACAGTATTCCCCAGCAAAGGTGTATTGATTTGTTCTCTTTGAGGTGAACCCTCCTGCCACTGGTCACGTAGTCGTTTTGTCAGCATATCAAATTATGCCTAAAGTGGGCTCTGTCCATTATCTAATTTCACTAATGCTTGCGTTTTGCTTCCCAAGAGGGCTGTGTGAATTAAAATGACAATAAGGCATGAAAGTGACAACTCTTACTGTACTAAAGGTCAGAAACACAGTCAAACCTGGATGCTATGTTCATTTTAATTAGCCAGACACTCACGTTCAAGTTAAAGGTTCAGTGTGCAAAATTTAGGAAGATTTGATTTTCACACCATTAGTTCGATAATCATAATTATGTTTCCATTTTTACTATGAAATCATCTGAAAATAAATACCATTTAACAAGTTTATAGATTGGCTGCCATGTCTGTACAAAACCTCTAAAACAACTTATATATTATTAGCTCCTATATTTGGACCAACCTCAACCAAAAAGGTTGGAGCAGACCAAACTAACACTAGCTTGCTGAGGGCTTTTTTGTTTTTCGCAGCTCCTGTCGGGCAGGGATGAGTTGTATGAGTTGTATTTGGTTAGATGGAGTCTGTAACTACATCTCTTGCACTAGACCAATGAAGACTGCTGATGCACTTTAAGGACTATTGTGTAAGATTTAGAGTAATTTAACTGCTGTAACATACACACTATATTCAAATTAGGTTAGGCCATGGTTTAGTGTCAAACATTTATTCTATATCTATATGGAAACCAACTGTTTACACCTAGTAAATTGTACTTCTTCTTTCAGATTTTCCCTTCAGGGGTCGCCACAGTGAATCTCTGTCCTCCATCTAACCCTGTCCTCTGTATTCTCTACTCTCACACCAACTACCTTCATATCCTCTTTCACTACGTCCATAAACCTCCTCTTTGGTCTTCCTCTAGACCTCCTGCCTGGCACTTCAAAACTCATCATCCTTCTACCAATATATTCCCTCTCTCTCCTCTGGACATGTCCAAACCATCTCCGCCTGGCCTCTGACCTTATCTCCAAAACCTCTAACATGTGAATAACCAGTCAAACATTGAACAACCCAGTCAAAAACTCTACTGCTTGCTCTGCTAGACACTTCCATACCTGCAGAGGTATATCATCAGGACAGAGTGCCTTCCCATTCTTCATCTTGCGTCCTATCCTTCATCCTCATCCTAATCTTTGTTACTTCCCGATACACAACATTCACCTCTTCTACTCTTTTTTCCTAGTCATTTTTCTCAGTCATCAACTCTTCAAAGTACTCTTTCCATCTTCTCATCACAAAACTGACACCCGTCAATACGGTTCTGTCCCTGTCCTTAATGACCCTAACCTGCTGCATATCCCTCCCATCTCTGTCTCTCTGCCTTGCCAACCTGTATAAATCTTTCTCTCCCTCCTTACTGTCCAACCTGGCATACATGTCATCGTAAGCCACTTGTTTGGCCTTCGCCACCTCTACTTTGACCTTACACTGCATCTCCCTCTACTTCTGTCTACTCTTTTTAGTCCTCTCAGTATCCCACTTCTTCTTAGCTAACCTCTTTCTCTGTATATACTCCTGCACCTCCTCATTCCACCACCAAGTCTCCTTATCTACTTTCCTTCCAGATGACACCCCGAGTACTCTCCTACCTGTCTCCCTGATCACATTAGCTGTAATAGTCCAGTCATCTGGAAGCACCTCCTGACCACCCAGTGCCTCTCTCAACTCCTTCCTAAAAGTCCTGCAACACTTCCTTTTTCAACTTCCACCATTTTGTCCTCCGTTCTGCCTTTGCCCTCTTCAACTTCCTCACCACCAGAGTCATCCTACACAACCATCCTATGCTGTCTGCCTACACTCTCACCAACCATGACTTTGCAGTCACTGATTTCCTTCATGTTACACCGTCTACACATGATGTAGTCTACCTGTGTGCTCCTACCTCCACTCTTATAGGTCACCCTATGTTACTGCCTCTTCTGGAAAAAAGTATTCACTACAGCCATTTCCATCCTTTGTGCAAAGTCAACCACCATCTATCCTTCTGTATTCCTTTCCTGGATACCAAACCTGCCCATCTCCTCCTACACTAACATGTCCATTCAAGTCTGCACCAGTCACAACTTCTAGGGATGTTCTGTATCACTTCATCGAGGTCCAATCAGAATTTCTCCTTCTCCTCTAACTCACATCCTGCCTGTGTAGCATACCCACTAACCACATTGAACATCACCCCTTCAATGTCAAGCTTCAGACTCATCACTCTATCTGACACTCTTTTAACCTCCGGGATATTCCTAACAAGCTCCTCCTTCAAGATAACTCCTACTCCACTTCTGTTTGTATCTACCCCCATGATAGAGCAGCTTGAACCCTTGTCCTAAACCTACCTTTCCACCTGGTCTCCTGGACACACAATATGTCACACAATGTCCACCAACTCTCTACCATTTCCTGTCATAGTTCCAACATTCAGAGTCCCTACTCTCAGACCTAGACTCTTAGGTTTCCTCTTCTCTCTCTTCCTACCAACATGCCTTCTTCCTCTCCTTCTTTGACCAAATATTACATATTTACTAGTAATGTATGTATTTATTTCTATGTACTAATAATAGTATAGTACATACTACAGCAACTTTTTTGTCAAGATGGAACTGACATACAACTGAAGAAAATAAAGACAGATATTTTTAATGTGTGCGTTAAAGATTAATCGTTTAAAGCAGTGTCAGTGGTTCCAATGTAGAAAAGTGAACATACTGACATTTTTTCTGCTTTTTTGCCCTCGTCACTTCTCTTGTTTGTCCAGGCCAAAATTAATGAAACAAACCTTTCATTTCAGAGGAATTGTAATCCAAAATACTTTTTTAAAATCCATTTGAGTAAATAAAGAATAATCCTTTCACCTTAATGCCCTTAGTCAAAAAGCCCAGAATGGATAAAATCAACAATGCAAACTTTTGTATAATCTCCAGCTCTGCCACTAGACCTCACACGCAGCTGAGAATTAATAGAAAACAAATAAAACATTATATTTTTTCCATCTATTCCTAATTTCTACTAAACTGCCTGTTGTCTGTTGGTCCACCACTCATTGTCTCCCTCTCTGTCTGTAGAAGTGTGACTGTCTGCTCAGTCTGGAAGCATACTCAGCAGACCAGAAACGGCGTGTGTGTCAGTGCCTCAAGGACAACATTGACAAGCAGCTCCAGCTTTACAGGAGAGAGCCTCCCATTCTGCATTTCGAACAGGTAGGCCTCATACTCCACACTGACGTCTTGGACCACCTCCATTTTCATATGAGGATCAAACCTGAGTCACACATGAACACACTGGCAGTGCATGGATTTTATGAATTGCAGATGCCACACTTTATCGGCAACTGTCACTTCATCATTATCGCTTTTCACTTAGTTTTCTCATTTTGAGCACCTGTCCATCTGGATTTGAATAGTTGGTCTTTGCTGCTAAAGTATTAGGTTTAGCTCTGGATTTTGATTGTATTTAATTACAAAAGCATGTTATTATACATTTATTTTTACATTTACTTGGACAATTCCAACCCTTGACTCATGTGCTCTGTGATCTGCCAAGTTTCCTCTTTTAAGTTGTACAAGTTATGATTCTTTATTTGGACTGGTATCTAATCTGCAGTCATACGGGATATGCTCTGTTGGAATTAGAAAAACACTACTTGTGTTTCCATCTGCGCCGTAGATTTTTTTTTTAAATTTACAATTTCAAGGGACTTGTTAATCATTTGGGGGGAAAAAAAGAAAAACTCAAAATATTGCAAGATACTGGTGGTGTAGTGGTCAGTACTTCCTGTTTCTCCTGCCATTCAGCACACAGGTCCTATCAGTGACCCTGACCGTGGTGCAGATGAATTTCCCTACAGTAGTTGAGCAAACTAATAGTTTATGTTTAGTTTGATCTATTTAATTTTGTAAGATAAAGATAAAATCTATATTTCATGAATAAGAATGAAAAAGAGCAGAAAGAACAACATACACATGAATTTATCAAATTTTCACACATTGACATATAACTGAATAAAACACACACAAACACTGAAT
>JAPTHA010000005.1:42469750-42482031 GCA_029814585.1 Gymnapogon annona | reverse complement strand
GGCTTTGACGATCCGAAAATCGTGTTGTCAGAAATTGCGATTTTCGGTCTAAAACGATAGATCGTTCAGCTCTAGCCCCAGCTTTCATTCAACACATGTCAAAGGGTCCTCCATCGTTTCACACGGTCACCGTGAGAACAGAGGTCACACTTAAAAACACTGTCCCAGGCCTGAGGTAGAAGCCAATGAGCTGAGATATGTTCACAGTACTAAAAAAAAAATAAACACACGCACATACAATATAAGTCCTGTGTTCTTGTTGTAATGTAATGAATGCTCTGAAAAACAAATCTCCCTACCCATTACAACTCCACAAAAACAACAAAGTCAAAGTTGGCGTGTGCACCGCACTGTGTTCCAAATTAAACTTTTTTTGCTTTCTCCTGAAAAGCACTTGAATAAAAAAACAGCTTTTGTTGGAGGCATCATCTAATTTACAAAGCTCTGTATTATTTAAAATAAGATCAAAATAGACCATTTACAAATACAGCAGCATTTTTAAATGTACTGCATATACCGTGCACTTTTCTCTCTTCTCTCCACTTCTCATAGATCATAGATTTTTTTGTCTTTTTATTTCAACTGCTACTATTTCCTGCGGTGCATGACCCCTCTACCCCCCACCCTTCATCATTTGTGCTGCATTTCACTCTGCCATAAAGAACTATTTAAAGCCTGGCACACTCAAATCATAGAAGTGGGTCAAAAAGAAGGAATGAAACTGAGGAATTGCATATTGAAACACAATATGAACGTTTGTCTCTTTTTGCCGAGGCTTTCGGCACAACTAATATCAAGATTAAAATTGTAAATTGCTTGTCATTGATTTTGCTCCATCTTCACTGTTACATGGGTTAACTGCTTGAATTAGGAAATGATCAAACGGATTTAGCAGAGGTGTGCATGCTCCTCAGTGTTTCCACTGTGTTTTGGTTCACAGACAGTCCATTCAAGAGGAAACTGGAGAGTACAGTGCCGACCAGTCTCGTCGACACAAACAGCTCCCAGAATTCAAGTGGTGAATACTGACTTTATTTTTAGTTTTGTTTTTTGTTGCTTTTTTCTTTTTGTGCGTGAAAATGTATTATTTCTGTCTGAAAAGTGAAAGTGTATGTCTTGAGTTCCATTCCAGGGTGGGTATATGTGAATATGTAGTTGTTTAGATGGAAGGAGTATTTTCTGCTGCTGCTTATTTCTGTGTCTGAAAATTGAGATGGAGAAGCAGTAGCAAATAAAGAGGTTTGTGTGACCTACCTTGCATCAGCTGTTACTATATAAAACTCAAGTGTAAGAGCTCCTGTATTATCGTTGTTGTTGAATGAACATCAGATTCAATGTCTTAACATCATGACAGTATCTCACAAAGGACCCTGTGAAGTTTGATTCTTCTTTAGCATCCTTCCGCACTATTAGCGGTGTTTGTGTACACACACAGACAAACTGGTGCCACTAATGTATTATTACACTGGCTGAAAATCTCACCTCCCAACTTCACCAAAGTTTGTCTTCCAAGTAGGTCTGTCATAGTTGCTCCTGGAGATGATCAGTACTGATGGGACATTTTACAGACGTTCAGCTGACGTTCTCTGTTTTGCAATGTGTTTAAGCTCCTCTGTGATGCCCTCAAACAGTCAGCCATTTCTGTGGCAGTAATTCTGCTTGTTTAAAAAAAAAAACACACACACACACACACACACACACAGCTCCGCCTCTCTACAGAGTTGATTCTGGGCTGATAGCACAACAGCCTAATACAAATTGACCTACAGGCAAAGAGCTAACCCCAGGACACACCTTTTAAAGGCTGCCCCCTTCATTTACCTATTGACAGACAATGTACAAATACAGGCAGAAATATGAAATCAGAAGCAGGAGTAAATAGGGTTTGGGAGGAATAGAGGAAGAAAATGCAAGAGGAGGAATAATGGGGCGGTAAAAATGACTGATTGGAAAATGTCTTAATAAATTGATAAAATTGCAGGAAAAAAATGAAACATAGAAATAATTTTGTGTAGCCATAAAAAGAAAAAAAAAAGATGGAAAACATTAAGAAATAAATGCAGGGATAAAAATCAAAGGAAAAATAGAAAAAAAGATAAAATCAATACATGGTAAACGCAATTTGACAATATAAATAACCACATGTCCCCTACTGTACTGTAGAAAAGGCCTTTTCATTCTTTGTGTTTCTTATTTTATCAAGTCATATATGTTGTTATCCCCTGTCCAAGTGGAATTGTAATCATTTGGTTGTCTTTCTGTCGGTCCATCCATTCAATGAGTGAATGGGTGTTTGTCACTGATGTTTACCTCACGTAAAGCACTTTAAAATATACGCTAAGGATTTTAGAGCACACAGAGACTTAAGTTTCCACATGATGATGTGTCCTTTCAGCTTTTTCTCTTCTGGGGTCATCAGAGCGAATCCAATTCGCATATTTGAGTTGGCAGGAGCTTTTACATCGGATGCCCTTCCTGACACAACCGGGCTTTAACCGGCACAATGAGACACACGCCCCCTAGGCAGTAACGTGAAGGGTCTCGCCCCAAAAAAATTTCACATAATTGTTTTAAATCAATTTTATATAAGTTGTTTCTTGCAGATCCAGTGGAGTGGCTGGACTTGAAATGGCTGAGATGGACAAACAGAGGAATACTATGGAAAATTGCAATGAATGTGCAATGTGTTTCATAATTGGCATTTCTTTTAAGTGTTGGTGTGTGCAGGTGTAGTGTTTTAGTGATGTTGTTTTCTACTTACTGGTCTGTGCTTGTGTCGACGTGAGGCAGCAGAGTGTTCCTCACCTCCAACACGGAAGTAGTGTCCAGCCAAAAGATTAATGGGTTTATTTGGTGCTTAGGTAAATTCATTAAATTAGTATTATGGTTTTCGGTTGGATAGTTGTGTTCAGTTGGTTTATATCGGTGGGCTTTATACTGGAGGATTTTAACATGGTTTTATATTTGTTAATGTTAGATAAACACCCCTTTTGGATATTTTATGGTTTTATCCAGTTACACTGGAGTATATTGAAAGCACCTGTCACATCAGTCTGGGTGGGGCTGCTGCTGAAGACCATTGGTACCATCCTCCTCATTCATTTGCACTTTGGAAAAAACAAATTAAAGGAAAAAGTGTAGACTACATAACTCCTGCCTCTGTCATCACTTCTGTCAACTCCTGCGAATCCAAGCCACACCAGAACCTTACAATGATGTGATAACATTATCAGAAGAACGCAATAGCATATCTGCACCAGGTTTATACTGTGGATGCATATGACTATTGAAAATAGCTACACTCTGGCCAAGTGTCTTAGTGTGCTGCAAGTTATGTATACTGTATATTATTAAATATGACGTCCGTATTTACGTGGAGTACCGCCCCTGTTCCGAAACAGTCTAATAGTTCATCTAGGTGACAAGGTAAAAACAATATATTGATAATGAGCACGTCTTTGAACAAAATGTGCACCAGTTTTTTGGGCCATGGTTTTCAAAAATTATTCATGCAAATCAACGGTTACATTTCAGGTTATGTAAACAAGTGGACTACATGATGAAGTCATCCTCTAATCCATATCTAATTTTTGTCATGAAAGATTATTTCCTATTCCAGGTATTCTTCAAAAAACAGGCAATGGACCTCAAGCCATTTGAAGTTTTCATGTTTGGGTTTTATAGTTTTTGTGTACTCCCTCAACCTTCCATAGGCGGGCCAAAAATGACTTGCATTCATTTTCAATGGAGTTTCATCTGAATTGTTGATTCATTTAATCACAAAACCAAAGGAAGTGTAGGCGTGACTCTAAGACTCTTTGTCCATTCACTGGATGCGCAGAGCATATGGAGTACAGTACAACAAACTATAGCAGAATATAAATTGTACTTGTCAATCTATTGACACTAGCAACATTAGTGCAATGCACTAAGGGTTATGAGGGGAGGAGGAGCATAATGGATCCAAACAGCAATAGTGCAATGTTTAGAAAAGGATCTTTTATGGACCAGGTGGTTCACGTGGTGAACCAGATGATCCTTCAACTCATGGTCACCATGGTCCTACACCTGCACGGATCAAGCATTTTATAATCATTTAAAAAAGACAAAAAACTTTTCAATTAAATAATTGTTTTGCGGACTAAAATATAAAACAGATGGCTATTTTATTTTTAATATGACAGATGTGCATAAAAACACATTGACTTTAGCGCAAGTCATTTTTGCTCCACTTATGGAAGAGTGTAGGTCCTGGGCATCTCTAAGGGTTAAAATAATACTGTTTGTTTGTAATTGGTGTGGAATCCCACCCACCTTCCACCTCTTAGGTTCTTGTAGGTCTTGTTTCTTGATTGTCTTGAGGACGTCACTGAACTCCCGTCTCTCATCCACTCAACATATTCAACTCCTTTTCATTTTCAACCTGCTGCTGACTTTGTAACACTTAACCAAATGCAGCATTGGAGTTTCATCACTGTTACTTTTGTGTCCCATTGCGTCCCTATATTGTGTCCCATTGCGTCCCTATATTGTAGTCCAGACGTTTATGATGATGATTTTTTTGGCTTTTTCCCTTCTGTGGTCACCACAGCAAATCCAATTTGCATATTTGATTTGGCACGACCTGTAACGTCGGATGCCCTTCCTGACACAACCCACTGGCCGGGAATCGAACCCGGGTCCCCTTTGCACCAGCCCAGTGCCTTACCAACTGAGCTATCCTGCCGGGATTTTACTTTTATTACTTCACTGGAGAGATTTCAGTCATTAGTCTTAGAACTTGAAGTTTCAGGATGCTTTGACTTATTTTATGAACATATTAATTGACCATTATGTACCAATTGCATTATGATGGGTTTTCGTGCTTTTATTTTAATATGTAAACACAAGTGCGGTAATAAGCTTTGATCTTTCTAAAAGTCTAACATTTTTACCTGTGAAAGGCTTTTTGGTTGAGGTAATAAATGTAATTCATAATCTTAAGATTTCAGTCAGTTTTTCATTTAATTTACCTGACAAAACTGAGCACAATAAAATTTAAGTAGTTTTGTATATCACTCAAGAATACTGACAACATGGGGGGGTATAATGTGGCCTTGACCAGTTTGTCCCTGGTTGTATTCTGGACGTGTACCCTTTGACCTGATCCGCCAATATTCACCCCTGTTAAACAGCTCTAGTTTTTCATCAGATGTACTGTTTATATATGAATCAACTACTATATAAGGCATGGACTGAATGGAAAGATAAATCACTAATTGTAAATATTTGTGACAATCATCGCCCCAAATGTCATTATGGTGGGAGTCCACTCCCCACCCTTAAATCACTGTTTAATACAGCTGATATAAAACAATGATGCAGAGTTGACACTATGCATTTAAAAGCCCGTCCTCTGAGATGCTTCCACTGTGTATGTGATGACGTGCACATGCAGGCCTGATGTTTTTCAATCGTGTTTTGAGCACTTGCACATTATTGAGGTCATGGTATTATTTCCTTGGTGTTGGTCCATTTTTTTCTCTTATTTAAATTGATGTTTATTTGGACAAAAACACACTCACTCCTATTAAACAAGCTGATTGAATAAATAAGGGGAAAAGAGCAGCACAGTGTCCTCATGAACTGTTTGTCTGCTGTTTTGCAGGAACACCGAGCCCTCTGGTGGCCACCTCATTCTCTACAGCTCAGAGTAAGTCTAACCACACCTTCGTCCTCCAAAACATGCTGTACATATAGCCCTTCTATGCAGCTTATTTGTTTCACTTATTTTGTATTGCAATCATACACTTATACATTTATAACTTAACACGGGATTTTTTTCTAAATGATCTGCTATAGATAAAATGTGCTAAATCCTTCATAGTTAAAAGATGATTTGGGGGGTGGGGGCGGGGGGTGACAAAGTGCCAAATGAGTAATGTTTTCAAGATGCATGACGTGTTGTACATATATACATAGGCTTATGTATACAGACCTGATCAAAATCGTATGACCATTTGAAAAATGGCTAGAATTTACCTTTTGCGCATTTGGATCTTAATGAGCTTTTAAGTAGAGCTACAATATACAAAAGCAAGAAGGGGCACTTTGAAAAACGAATTTATTGAAAACGACAAGTAAACTGAAATAGGCTCTTTATCAGCTGATCAAAAGTTTAAGACCATCGCTCAAAAAACTATTAAAAAAAAAAAAATCTCCATACCAGAGAAAAAAAAATTCTCAGTAGGACTCAGTAATGAGTAGCTCCACCGTTCTTGTTAATCACTTCAACAATTCGTTTGGGCATGCTTGATGCGAGTGTTTCCAGGAGGCTGGTGGGAACATTACTCCAAGTGGTGAAGATTGCTTCACGAAGGGCATCAACTGTCTGGAACTGATGGCCATTTTTAGAAACTTCCCTTCTCATCCATCCCCAAATGTTCCCTATGGGATTTAAATCAGGGGAACATGGTCCAAAAGAGTGATGTTATTCTCCCTGAAGAAGTCCTTTGTCAAGAGAGCATTGTGAAAAGCAGCATTGTCCTGTTGACAAACCCAGCTGTTACCACACAGACCAGGGCCCTCAGTCATGAGGGATGAACATCTGCACCTAACCAGCCGCCGTTTGATGACCCTGCACCACCTGAATGAAAAAGCACCCCAGACCACTGTGCCGGGTAGAAAACATTTCAGGTGGGATTCCCTTGTCATGCCAGTAACGTTGGAAGCCATCTGGACTGTCAAGGTTACATTTTTTTCTCATCACAGAATAAAACTTTTTTTTCCACCATTCAATGTCCCATGTTTGATGCTCTCTGGCAAACACCTGCATCAAGCATGCCCAAAACAAATTTTTGAAGTGATTAACAAGAACACTCGAGCTACTCATTACAGAGTCCTACTGAGAACATTTTTTGTTCTGGTTTGGAGAGTTTTTGTAATTTTTTGAGCAATGGTCTTAAACTTTTGATCATCTAATAAACAGCCTATTTCAGTTTACTTGTTGTTTTCAATGAATTAATTTTTCAAAGTACTTTTTTCTTTTTTGTCTTCCTGCTTTTGTATATTGTAGCTCTACTTAAAACCTCATTAAGATCCAAATGTGCAAAAAGTAAATTCTAGCTATTTTTTAACCGGTCTTAAGATTTTGATCAGGTCTGTATATTATAGATTTATGAATCCTTTGTTGAATTATGAACCATTACTGTATTATTATTATGCGCACAGTATTCATTTAGTGTTGAACCCATTCTCATTAATTCTGTCAATTTCACATTTTAACACACTATTACAGCTTACAGCGACAAAGTTTCACTACTTTTATTCTGGAACCGTATTGCTGGTACATCTTTGTGATCTACTTCATGTTCCTGTGCTACACTTAACTATATTATTTTTTTTGGAGGAGGAGGCTGCCTTGAATTGTATGTGTTTTTATTGATCTAATAGCCTGTAGTCTTGGTCGTTCCTTTTAAAAAATAAAGGCTTTCAAACCCAAACCATATTTATCCAAGTTAGCATTTTTTCAGTTATTAGTTTGCCTTTTGAAGTGCAAACATATGACTGAATAATACAGCCAAAAATGTTCCCCTGGAATAAAAAAAAAACTCACGTCAGGGAATGTTGGAGCTGCTCAATTAGTCAAAGGGCTGATATCCAAAAATGCAGTGTGTGTGTTGTGGCTTTTGATGCAGTGGAGAAAAATACAAAAAAAAATTAATATATTTTTTTAGTTAAAGTTTATTATTGTGTAAAACTGCAAAAGCCCTATACCTCATGTTTCTCCTCTTTTATTAAAAAAAAGTGATGATCGGTCTGATTTTTTTGTACAGTTTATATATCCTTCATATATATTTTACATATAATTTTTTTCAGAAAACAAGTGGTGCAACACTCAAACCAATAAATATCTCAATAACAAAATCTTCAAAAACGGTAAGTAGGCAAGTGTTTCGGCTTATAATCAGAACCTGAAAGTCATATAGTTATCTGTGATCATGAAAATTATACTAATATCATCTTATAGTATGATGATAATTCTCATTTTATTAAACAGCTCTGTACTAATAATAGGATATTATATTGTATCTTGTGTTTTTGCTACAATGCTGGTACTAAGCAGATTCCTGTTAATTCTTATACCGTAGTCACGCAGGACCTTATATACACTCGTCTGTCTATGCATGTGTGTTGTCAAAATAACATTAAAATCCTTATTTAACTGTAATGTTTCAGTGCTTTACAACAGGGGTATTGTTTCTAATGGAAAATCATCCTTCAAGTATGATTCCTAGTCAAATTTTCTTTACTAATCTGTAATTATAATTTCAGAAATTTACAACAAGAAAACTATTACAATTCTAGGAATTTTTCACTGAAATGTGTTCCAAGTAACTGGTATGACGGCCTTAATTCCAGTTCACAGAAACCTGACGCAGATCCACAGATGTGCTGTTGCTCATTTGTAGCCTTTACAGACTCTCTGTTCTCGTGCTCATTGTGATTTATGTATATTTTTTTTTATGTTGTAGAACCCTACACCTGTGGTGCTTGTGGCATCCAGTTCCAGTTCTACAACAACTTGCTGGAGCACATGCAGTCCCATGCTGGTGAGTCCACAATGATCACGCAATGTGAACACACAGTCTGCTATGCGCGTGGCTGCGAAAATGCTTGTGTACAATCTGGTTTTGTTCCAGCCACTGAAATATTGTCTGTGGCCCTTGTCAGGGACACATCATGTTGGTGTGAGGGGGGGGTGGGTCTGTAAATGCGAGTACAGCAGCCTGAAGACAGGCTTTTTTTTTTTTTACATTCTACAGTTAAAGAGACATTAATGATCCACATTTACTTTTGTCTTAAATTAAATTCCTCAAAGACATATCAATGTCAGTTTGCAGGATAATTTTGGTCACAATTTATGGTAAAAATTGTATCAAACTGTTAAAATATGCATGTAAGGATAAGATTGCACAGTGAAGTCACCTAAGCGACTTTAACTGTCCATCTCCAGATCTGTTTAATCTGAAGATTCAATACTTTTTCATGTGTTGGTGACATGTAGAGCTGCAGCTGTGCGTTTTTGCAATCAATCAATTTATTAGTTATTCTTCTTTGATTAGATTTTGTTGTGTATTTGAATAGGCCAAAAAATAGGTGAAATATGAAAAACACATGTCTGAAAGTTAAAATGTATTCCAAAACCAGCTGAAAAAGTGCAGAAAACAAAAAATAAAAGGATATTTGAGATCCTTTTATTCTTCATAAGAATAATGAATGTAATAAATATCAGTATATAGATAAATATATAAAATATCAATCTATGAACAACACCACACACGTCTATACACAATATGTCTTTGCAGTCTTCTACAAATTTCGATCCAACTCACGAGCAACTGAAAATGGAACTAACATAAAATTGAAAAAAATTAAGACAAATATTTGTAATGTTTGTGTTAAAGATTATAGGAATAAGTGATGGTTCCAAGACATTTTCTGCCTTTTTGTCCTCGGCTCTTCTGTCTACGCTTGTTGTTTGTCTTGATCCTGGTGTCGTGTTTGTCTGAGTGAAACACAACAGTTGAACCACTGTTTTTATGTGTTGAGCTAATTAATCATACAGCTTTACTTGAAAGGTTTCTATGTTTCTTCATGTGTAAGCACACATATAGGCTGCTTGTGTGGTTCTTTTTCAGTAAAACAAAAATAGAATTCCAGAAAATTGACCTAGTCTTCAAATGAAACTCTTTTCCTACCATGAAAATCTTTGATCGTGCAGGTTCAGTCAATTAATGTACCACATGCAACTAGAAATGCAGTCTATCAAGGTATTTAAGTCAAAACTAGATGCTTGTTTTGATCTTCTATTACCACAAACTCAAGCTTTCTTGGTTTTTAAACCATCCTAATACAAACAAAACAGCGTAATAAGTTTAAAATACTGACACAGTTCACCATCAACCAGCATTTATACATAACACACCAGAATGACTTTAGCCCCTTATCACCACAATTGAAACATGTAATTGTCTTTAGAGCTTAAAAACAGTTTAATATTTAATTGACGTCCATTTGAAAGAATGTTTTGTGTTTTTGGAAGTTACTGCTCTAACCTTTTCTGTTGGTATCTTCTCAGCGGACAATGAAAACCACACCAAAGTGGACTCTCCAAAAACCTCCTCAGCTTCGGGTCCTCAGGAGCAGCTATGGAGAGGTTCCCAGGCTCAGGCCCATTCCTCAGTTAAACTCCAAATCCAGCCTCAGCCTCAAACTCACACCCAGAGAAACCACACTCTCAGCCGTAAGTCTTGCCATCCGTTTCCAGTGATTTGTGTGAAAACGCTTTGTGCATCTTGCTGTTGGGAGATGTTTTCGACAGAATTCTATCAAATTCCATCATTGAGGCGTTGGTCTGCACCGCCGTCAGATTGTCATCAAGGTCCGCAGCAGCCTGATGTAGCGTCTTGAAATTTGTCACAAACATAGACTGCAGCATGAATTAGACTAAACACACACCTCAGTGTGGCTAAAAAACTACCGTAAAACAAATGTCACACCTTTTATTTTTGTTTGTTTTCAACCTCATTTATCAATATATATTGCTACTTATTTTTGGGAAATTTACGTTTACTTAATTGTAGAGTTTATCAAATTTTTAAAGCCCACATTTCATATGCCTTTTACCATATGTGCACATAATCCCAGTTGATTTACAGGCTGCATTTATGGCATTATATTGATTTGGAATTTACCCTTGGTGTTATATTGTGAAACTGGACAAATCTAAACTGGAACTTGACTCTTGGTCAACGAATCATGTTATCAAAGTAGAAAGCTTATAATGTTGCTGTTCCTCCCACTGTAAAGGGATTGTCTGGTCATTTTATGTCTTTAATGTCCAGATTTTTTTTCCTGTTAAATCTGTGAAAAACAAAAACACAACTTTTTTCCTTTATGTCTTTTTTGTTTTTTCATTACTGTGTTTCAGACAATAACGGTCTACCTGAGAAGGAGCGACAACAGGTAGCTGAGCGCCTCCTAAGGGTGATGTGCTCAGATCTGAGCATGCTCAGTGTTCTTAACAGCAAGGACTTTCTCAAACTAGCACAGACCCTAGTGGATACAGGGGCTCGTCATGGTGCCTACTCCACTCGTGACGCCCTGGGCAACATGAGTGCCTTGGCTCTGCGCCAACTGCCTCGTATGTACAACCAAGTCAAAGTAAAGGTTACATGTGCTCTGGGTTCCAATGCGTCACTAGGAATCGCCGTCACCTGCCACTCCCAGACATCAGGCCCAGATGCGTGTTACGTCCTAACAGCCTACCAAGTAGAGGGCTATAGGCTGAAGCGTTATGTGCTCGGTGTAAGGGAGGTGGAGCTGCGTGAAGGTCCTGAGCAGGTGCATCACTGGGTACAGAACGTGCTGTCAGAGTTCGTGATGTCTGACATTCGTACTGTGTACGTGTCAGAGCCCCGTGTGTGGGCAGCAGCTTTTGGCGGATCCTCGCTGGGCAGCAGCGGCCGTGGGAGGATATGCTTGCGTTGCGCCGGATGTTCACTCGGTGCGGTGGTGCAGGCCGTCCTCGGAAAGCGCAGCCTCCAAGCACGAGGCCTGCACGAGTTGGCCGAGCTCCTGTCGACCTGCAGAGATATGGCCTCTTCCTCCACACTGGCCCTACGTGAAGAACAGAGCAACAACACATCCACAAGCACAACTGACGAAGGTATGTATGGCAGCGCCGCACAGTGCCCAACCCCTCCCTGCTGGGACCGCATGGCTGAAGCCCTTCTGCAGGTCCACGCACATTTTGAATACATCTGCGAGGCTTATGGACGCAGTAAGGCCACGGCACCACTTCTTCAAGGTCTTAACAAGCATCTCCTGGGAACCCTGGCCTGTCTACTGGCCCCCCTTCGCCTCGCAGCTCTGGAGCTAAGCAGCCAGAGGAGGCCGACCTTGCAGCAGGTCTTACCCGTCTACCTACGCTTGGAGAAGTTTTTTACATCCAAAGCTGGAGAGGCTGGAACTGGCACAGCGAGCAAACTCTGCCACTACTTCCTAGAAGCACTCAAGGAGAACTTTAAGGTATTTAAAAGAGGGAGTAGCGGAAGTTGAATGTAGGATAGTGTCATTTCAGCCTCAAGATTATTGTACACAATAATTCTGAATGTATAATAATCTGGCACATATATGTGTAAATACAGTGTGTATGTGTGTATAGACTGTGTGTGTGTGTGTGTGTGTGTGTGTGTGTGTGTGTGTGTGTGTGTGTGTGTGTGTGTGTGTGTGTGTGT
>JAPTHA010000005.1:42408018-42418399 GCA_029814585.1 Gymnapogon annona | reverse complement strand
CCACCTACCACCACCACTTCTCTGCTTTCTGTAATAAATATGAGAGGTCGGTTTGTTGTCACTTTTCTTTGGAATTTAACATGTGCCATCTCTTATGCTGTTTTACGGGTAGGATAAGGAAAACAACAAAAAGGTGTGACAAGAGCTTGGCGGACAACTGTGGATTTCTGCGAGTAACTCCTACCGTCCAAAGGGGATGAGGGGGGCATCGGCCGGACCCCCCTCTTGATTGATTACTTATTAGTCATCCCTTTGGCTAAATGGGACCCATTGAAAAGGCACCGTGGAACACATACATGAATCAAATATTCCTGTGTCCCTTGAATGTCTCCAGAGTAGTTTTGCTTAAGAGAGGGGGTCGTGGCTTAGCATTATAAAGAAGGAAAAACAGCATAGCTTTATGGGTTTATTTAGACAGTTTGTACCGTTTGACATTCTACCGCTGTAAAAAGACTGAGGGGGAAAACTCGGGAGGATTTCAAAGAGCAGGGACATTGTGGACATAGATTTTTTTTCCCCCCCCTACTTCTCCCGTTGTTTGTTTTATTATTTTGGTTTTTTTTTCCCCTCTTAAATATTTTTTTGTTTTGGTTTATTTTTTTTATTTTTTTTAATTTATTATTATTATTATTTTTTTTTGCAATTTCCTCTTCCAAAAAATGAAACTTTGGACATCTCCCTGGGTGTCTTGCCTGGTGATTCTCATCTTGTGTTTTGGATCAGAGTGCGGGACAGTTCGAAGAAAGGGGAGATCCAAGAGGGAGCTGGTGCGCATTAAGGAGGCGAAAGCCACCATCCCAGGGGCTTGTGCCACTCGTCTGCCCCGGGGCAAACGCTCTTTGCCCGGCTTGGAGCGACGGGTCCCTCGGCAGCGTCGGCGCTCCTCTCAGGCAGAGGGAAACTCTCTGGACCGCGGGAAAGCTGTCTATTTTACCGGCAGAGGAGATCAGCTACGTCTTAAACCTGGCGTGGAGATACCCCGAGGAAATTTCACTCTGGAGATGTGGATTAAACCGGAGGGAGGTCAGCGATCACCCACAGTGATAGCAGGTACCGCAGACTACACATCCTTTATCGTATTGTCAAAAACCTGCTCCTTTTATTGCTCTCAACTCCAAATGCGTAAAGTTGCAGTGGATTCGTGTGAATTAAACGTCCGAAATATATCTAACTGTAATGTGTGCCCATTCATGCCAGTGTCATGTACTCTATCAAACAAAACATGCAGTTACGGCGAGTTGAAAATGAGTTCATCTATCAGACTAGACAATGATGTAATGCTCTGAAAAGTACAGCGGATATCTAAGGTAGTGCAAGCGGCAGGTCACCGGGATTTGAATCATATATAAATTGATACATTATAAAGGGAGCACAAAATCAATTTCGCGTAATGAATCTCATCTTTCTACTTTGAAAAGATGATTTATGTGCGTAATCATCATAACATCTCTGCGCTGGGCTCCGGGACGCAGATATAGGCTACCGCATCATTTGACCGGCAGCTGATGTCACTGTGCGTAAAATGTAATTTCTCTGAGCCGACTTAGCTATTTTAAAACTATGATGTAATGGTCAAAACTTTGTGAGCGAGCACGTCACGTCAGGCGTACAGGCGGAGAGCTTTTCTAGAGGCGCTCAGAGCTCCGGCGCGGCGCGCAACGGAAGCAACGGCAGCCTCAATCTGTGGAATGTCCCCCAAAATCGACACCTTTTTAGATCTGCCTCCGGAGTTACGAGACTGGAGAGTGCCAGGGTTTCCCTGTTGTTACACACACACACACACACACGCGCGCGCGCGTGCACATACCCACACGCACACGCACGCGGGCATTTGCGCGGAATCGTGGTTTGTTTGGCTAGTTTCTAATTTATGGCACAGTCTGATGGTGATGATGCATTTCTCTCTCCCGGACTCTGCCAGAGGAGGATGCACAGACACACGGAGTAGTGAAAAGAACACAGCTCGACAGTGTTGTTGTCATATGCGCGCACTCCTTTTTGTTTTGACTGGTCAGCAGCCATGCGTAAAAGAACAACAGAAAGGTGTTAGAAACTGCTCTGCATCATCTGTTTGGTCCCTTTGTCCAATAGCGCTTTTGTGCATTACAGTACAAGACAGTTTTTTTTTTTTTTTATTACTTTTCTTTGCCGACAGGGAGCGTTGCATGCTCAATGCACCGCCCGCTCCGGTGATCGTGCAGATGGCTGCTATTGAACTGAGCTGAACCCAGTCCTCCTCATCCTCCCGTGTGCCAGTCTGCAGATTTAGGGACGCTAGTAAACCATATGAGCAAATTTACTTGTTCCTTTATTTTATATCAGCTTCGTGCTCTGCCCGCCAACCCCCCCCCCCCCAAAAAAAAAAACAAAAAACAACCCAAAACAAACAAACCAGACAAACAAATAAAACACACACAGGCTAAATAATCATTTATGTCTGTCTCTGTCTGTGTGAGCTTGCATGCATGTGCTGAGATACAGTACATGTTTAGGTAGTGCTGGCCAGTTGGCAGAGATGTGATTTGTAAAACCAAGCCTTGTAAAAGTCTCAAAGTCGAGGAGAGGAGGTTTGAGGGTCTGCTGTGACCTGAATGACTCCCTCATTTCCAAAGGATGGACCTTTTGTTCTTCTCACTACTTCAATATTTATTCCCCTTTTGCTGTGTCTTTGGTCAGTGAGGGTATAATGAAAACTTGTACGTAGTGTTCGCCTCATACACTCTATGGATAAATGTATTGGGACACATTGAAATGGGGTGTTTCTTTTCTAACAGGGGTCTGGGATATAAAACAATAGTGACCAATGTCGTAATACACATTTATATTGTAGTAAATATATAAATATTGATATTTATTTGTTAAACAATCATGAACAGGAAATCTTACTGCTGTAGCCGTGATGTGTCCCAATATTTTTGTCAGTGTAGTGTAGAAACAGTTTACAATCAGGTTAAAGACTGATCTTTTTGTCCTTAGCGCGATGTGAAGAAAGTAGAAAATTATTATTTAAGTTTCAGAGCATGAAAAATACATTAGAAATTGGGAGGTAGAACATTTAAAGTCATAGTTATGGATTAAAAACAATCAATATTGAGAGAAATTAAGTGAAAACCATCTCTGGGGCATTTTAGAGGCAAAGATAAGAATTTAAACCAAACTTCAATGATTTTCATCTCCCCCAAAAAACTATATTATGACATTTCTCATTATTGTTTTGTACCCCAGGCCCCTGTCAGAAAAGAAACACATGAATTGAGTGTGTGGCAATACCTTTGTCCATATGATGCCTGACTACACTATGAGGATAATGATATCCACACAATGCTACGTGTTTGCATTCTGATTACATCCTGTCTTGGCTTATTATCTCCCACAGATGAGAGATTCTTAAAGTGACGTTTACCAAATTTACTTCATCTCAGAATAACACAGAAATGATGGTTTGCTGCAGGGAGGAGCAGATAGTGGACTCACTGGTTGATACCATCCCTGTCCCTCCCTGAAAGTATTTTGAAGCTGAAAATGCAGATCAGAGATAAATTATTTTATATTTCAAACCTGGGTGGAGAGCTCTACATCTAAGTCAATACTTTTATAAATATCCCTCAACATCATCTGGGATGAATATTAGACTATCTCTTCACATTAGTAATTTTATTTTAAATCATCCAACTTTTGCTGCATTTGTGTCCAAGTATCCACAAACGAGCCCACACATGCGTTTACCTCCCATGAAGATGACAGAGAAGTTGTTGATGCCGTTTTAGTTTGGGATTGTGTTGTAACGTTGAAGGACCACCACACAAAAGTGCTTTCTGCGTGGTTGGTCTCACTGGTCACTATGAATCCTTCCCTTGTGTGTTGTTGTGAATCATTCTGGAAGAAAACAAGTTGTCAGCCTTCTTAATCCATCATAAATATGATGATTTTGTTGTTGTTGAGCAACCCTGACTGTGTCATATATGTCATATGTTGGTCAGAATGTTTATAGATTCTGAAACCTTGCAGAGGGCCAAAGACCCTCAGCTGGAAAGTGAAGCCAATGCCATGTCTTTAAGACGTGTCTTTAAGACACCGGTTACCACTATTACCACTCCATTAACCCCTGCATTCCATAGACCTACATTACACTTCTCTCCGTAAATAGTAAGTCAGTCATTTCTTCAAAATAATTCTGTGTTCAGTGGTTTTCTTGGGATCCTTTGATAAGTCATCGGGTGGTCTTATATGTACTTTTCCTCCAATAATTTGATTGAACAACATATAAAAACTCTGATGTTCTGCGTATTTGTCTTTGATTGACAGGCCTGTATGGAAACTTAGTTCTAACTTATACAATAAATAAGCTGCACTGTATTTATGGGTAACAGGTTCCATTAAGAATATTGGAAATGCTTTATGAAGTTTACCAAATTACTGAGTCATGCCAAGTGTATAGGGTTCTCTCATCTCGTACATCCACAGCTTCGATCCATATGCGTAGATGTGATCACTTTCGTTTCCAAAAACCCAACATGTTGACGACCAAATTTAAAAGTACAGACTTAAAAAAAGCAGTTCACAAACCAACGGATGACATCGCAGGTAGGGTGATCGCTAATTAAATGCAGGTGACAGTGTGAACAGAGATCTCTAATGCATTAGCCTCATTATTAGCTGTTAGCTGAATTTGTGTTGATGCTAACTGGCCAGTGAAATGTCCTACTGGTGCCAGTTGAGTGTTACAGCTGACAAAGATACAAACCTATGTACGTGAGTTTTAGTTGTAGCACCTTTGGGCGATAGATTCTGTGTGTTTTTCTTGTACATGTGCAATGAGTGACCATATTATCCTTCAATAACAGTTGCTGTGAGCACAATGAGCCCTTGGAAAGGGTTTCCTGCGCTGTCGTTCCCCTGTTATGACAGACACACATGGTCAGTACTGATCCTAGGTTTAAGAGCTGTTGAACTGTCATAAGAACATAATTGCTAACACATACATGAACATATCCTCCCACAGACGCACACACAAACATACACACACACACACACACACTCCTACACAGTCAGAACATCAAGTTCTGTATCTAAATGTTACTCAAACCTTGTTGTGCCCTATTAGTCCTAGTATCCGGGTCGTGTTGGGTTGTCCCGCATCAAAGGAAGGGAAAAATAAATCACACGGGCAACAGAGGCTCTCTTCCATGACCTGCTGGGGACAATTATGTGCAGATGTTTGCAGATATTTGCTGTGATAACAGATTTATCTTGCCACTGTCATCAGCTGCGATGATACCTTTCAAAAACAAATTGAGCATGTTGAGAGTTCTTGTTTTTTTGGTTTTTTTTTTGGGTTGTCTGTTCTTTGTGGTTCGTTAGACAAATCAGATGAAGTGTTAACTAAGAACACCGAGATGAAGACGGATTGACTGTCATGTAGTTGCAACTTGTTGAGTATAATATTCACATCTTTGGTAATAATTTCCTTGAGTCAGAAACATAATTTGCTTACTTGGTTGAACAACTATTAGAGGCATACGCTGACAGCTCCCCTCACCGTGCTGATACCATCAATCTCAATGTATGCATTTATTTGGAGGTGAGTGACAACTTTCCAGTACAAGTCAACATTCAGAATAGGTGGTGCGAATTTGTGTCATCCGATGTTCACACATTCCCTGAAGTGAAACTACTAGAGGACCATTTATGACTCATTTGATCCAGTTCATTCAGATTCAAGAACTGGCGGCTGAGGTAAACGTTGAAAGTCAACATGTTTAACCCATAATGACCCAGTGTGACTTTTATGGTAGGTCAAAAATACATTTTTCTCTCTATATAACTCTTTTTTTAAGGGAGTATCACCATTTATTCTAAAATTAGCTTCTTTATTTTGCATTGCTTCAGTGAAAATCAGGTATTTCCCCACATTTAATTAAATAATCATGTAGATGTTCAGAAAAGCTCAGATTCAATTTAAAGTTATTATACCAGAAACAGGAAACTGAAGAAAGATGACTTTTCCCAGCATATTATTAACTGAACGTAAACCCAGTGTGTCCATCCACTGTCACTGATTCAACTCATTGAGTTTTATTGGAGAATCAATGCTGTAGAAATGTTTCTATGGTAATCACAGAGCCTCTGTACGTCCTAATGTGTCAGATCTGATCACCATGAAAAGATGAATAACAACATTTAACACCAATTATTTCCATGTATTAATGGGACTAGTGGAACAACAGGTATTAAACATTGCACATCTCTAGATGACTTTGGTAGACATCCACCATGGCTCGGTCTTTACGGTTTAAGAGATCCAGCAACTTTTTTTTTAATATAAATGAATGTTTTTGTGAAGTTTGTTTTTTAAATATCAGTGGGATTTTCCGTTGTCTCTCCAGGGAAATTGCGATGCCAGTCACTTAAGTCTGACTATGATAAGTGCATTTCTTTGACCTTTTGGAGCCAGAACAGCTGAAAAGTAAACGAAGCCTTCATTGTTCCTTTCCTCCCTGCTTTTTATCAAGTCCTTGTGACATTTTTCTTTGTGAGTGTGTGTGTGTGCATTTTTTTTGTAGTTTTTCTCCCCCCCGAGTATGTTTTTCTTGGAAGAAGACAAATGGCAAGTGCGAAGAAGGTTTCCTTTGAACCTGACAGGAACAGCTCTGGTGCATGTTCACATGGAAATAGCTCTTTGTGTGTCAGTATTAACTTAGGGACGCAAATGTGTATTTCCATGTTGTCTGTGTCGATAAATGTATTCATGTACTTAACTGTATATGCATGTCTGTATGAGTCGGTGCATGTGTGTGTGTAGGTGTGTTTGTTTGAACCCGGCCAGTCACAGTGCAGTGTCTGGAAAAGTGTAGTGTGTTAGATTAATTGAGCATGGCAGAATTATGACAGCTGTTTACACTAGGAGCCCTATGAGCATTTTAGCACACCTTTTAGCCTTGAGTGCACTAGCTGACAGATGGAAGGCTTTTTCCTTCTAGTGTAGTGGAAAGCACTGAAAACGTCATCCGCCAAAGGACTGACCTTGATGCTGAACCCAGCCTTCACCCTTTGAACATTAGTCCGTTGAAATACCAAGCTAATGAATGCATACTGCAGTGTGTATCTAATTAGAAGCAGGTCACAGTTAGAAAGATGTCTGTGCAATCCCCATTAGGCCACCACTTATTGCAGGCTCAGGTACCCTAATCGATAGGAACAAAGGCATCTGACGTAGAGGAGGAGAATTTCATGGTCACTACATAATCAACTTACAATATCAGGGAAATTTGTAACATGTCTGCGATATATATGTAACTAGTCATTTCATAATTTAAAATAACTCATATCTCCATATGTATGCATATATATGTGTGTGTGTGTGTGTATTACAGGATTTCCTTCAAGATAAATAATTTATCTTTTTATCTATATGCACACACTATGTTTAAATATTTTCATCTAAACCAGAAGTCTATTCCAAACATCCATGTAAACGTATGTACGTTTCGTTTTTAGATGCTCTGTAAAGACTCACAGTTTACTTGATTACAGTGTTTTAATTGATCATATGTATGTCCTGAAACAATGGCGGGAAATACTGGGCCTGTATTTGATGGAATTTTGAAGGATATACTTTTATTTTCTGATACTCTCTTTTTAATGAGTAGAAAGGGTTAAATTTGGTACAAGTCCTCATTTTAATCTGTTTCTCTTTGTGAGAAGTGCAATTTCTACGAAAGCAATAATAAAGTGCTTAACATGACAGGCACATTGGCATCTGTTATTATAGAGACCCAGGTTGTAATTGATTCTGATTTTGCATTTGATGCATGTTATGCTAGATTAACCTGTGAAAGTAACTAACACAAAGACATAAACATTTGTCAACAGTGGTGAGTGAAGCACTGAAGTTTAGTACTTAAGTGAAAGTACAAATATTCTACAAAATATCCAATCAAACAAATGTACTACATCAGTAATTTCCTGTAAGTAAAAGTACTAAGTTTGTATTTTAAAATTATTCTTTTAAATATTTCTATTTTTTTCTTTTATTTACTCTTTATTATTTATTGCTTTTTTATTTAAAGGCTGGTATATGTAGTGTGTACACTGTGTGTACTTGAACATAATTCTGTTGATGACAAGTTATATACTAGGCATGTCCCATTCACATATCATTATGGTAAATCAATTAAGACATACCTTTAAATTGTTTGTTTACTTGGAACAATATTCAAAATGTTGTGTTATGTTCACAGCAGTAAAAGTTCAACATTTTTCAGATCCACAAAACAAAAATAAAGGACACTAAAGACTCACATTACACACATACACTCTAAACACAATCAGAGGTTCATCCACCAAAGGCACAATGTGGCATTATTGGAGTGAAGTCATCTGAAGAAATTGAAACATTACAACACAAAGAGTTGCAGAAGTATTATACAACACAAGATTTGGAGGAAATTGTGTGCATCAAATGTAAGGAATAACAGCATAAATCAAGTCTCGAAAAGTTGAAAGTACAGATAATGACTCCAAATGGAATGGAGTAATAATAACAACTGTGTATTATTATTTTTATTTCAGTAAAGTACAGATACTTAAACTTAACTTAAAGAAAGTAATTACGTACAAGTACTTTGTTTCATTCCACCACTGACACTTGACACTTGTCAAGTGTGTACACTAATGGCTGTATCCAAACTAATTCAATGGATTCTTGTGACTCCTGTAATAAAGAATGGCTCCAGATCAAAACACTTTGACATCAGATGTGGAGTGAAGCAGGGCTGTGTCCTCGCACCAACACTCTTTGCGGTATTCTTCTCTGCACTGCTCAGACGTGCTTTCCCAACACAATCCGGGATCCACATCCACTATCGCTCAAGTGGTAAGCTCTTCAACCTGGCAAGACTACGGGAAAAAACCAAGATCAATCATGCAATGGTCCTTGAGCTGCTTTATGCTGATGATGTTGCATTCATCTCACACACGGAAGCTGAGGCCCAAGCAATGTGTGATACTTTTTCTGCAGCTTGCACAGAATTCGGACTGAAGATCAGTATCGCCAAAACAGTGGTGCTTGCACAAAATACACCATCTGTGTCCAACATCACAATAAATGGTAACGTATAGGTAAAGCTGCCATAACTTTTGGCCGTCCGAAGTCTAGAGTTTGGGATAACAAACATCTCTCCCTCAAAGTCAAAGTTCGGGTCTACACGACGTGTCCTCAGTGTCCTCTTGTATGGGAGTGAAAGCTGGCCAACATACAGAAGGCAGGAACATCGCCTAAATGCCTTCTACATGAGATGTCTCCGATCCATCATGGGCTACTCCTGGAGGGATAGGGTGCCAAACACAGAGGTACTGAAACTAACTGGTGCTAGCGACCTCTACACCCTACTGCGCCTCCCAACGACTTCGCTGGACAGGACATGCCATCCGCATGGAAGAATCCCGCATCCCAAAGAGGTTGTTGTACTGCGAGCTTGCTCAGGGCAAGCGTCCTGTTGGACGACCCCGTCTCTGTTTCTGTGATGTCCCGAAGAAGGATCTGAAGAGCTTTGGAATTAACTCTGATGACTGGGAACATGAAGCTCTTGACCGTGCAAGCTGGAGGGCAAACTTAAGCAGGGGCTGGAAAAATTCTGCAGCGGCTTACAGTCAATGTGTCAAGACCGCCGTGATCGTCGACACCGTTCCAATCGTCGCATGTGACAGAACAGGCCATAGTAGGAGTAGTGTAATAAAGAAGTTACTGAAGACACCAACTAGCTTAACTACCTCATATGATACCTTCAGTCATGGGACTTACCCCAATAATTCCACATAGGGTGGTGAATTTTCCAAACTGTGGAGGTTAATATTAACCCATAAAGATTCACTGCTACTTTTGTGGTACTTCCCAAAATATTATTGTTTCTCCTTTTAACATTTTTTAAGTGATTTATCAATATTTCTGATCATATTATCCTGCATGTTTTGCATTTTTAATGAAAGTCAGGTATTTGCACATATTAATTTTGCTGAGGTGCTGAGATTTCATTTTGGTATCATTACAAAAGAGATAAAACTGAAGTAAAAACAGATTGTTTCGTGTAACATATATCATTAACTCTGCATATGCCATCCACTGTCTGTTATCAAGATCCATGGAATTTACTGGTCAATCAATGTTGTAGAAGATGCTGGTGTTTCCATGGCAATCACAGGGCCTCTGAATGTCCAAATGGGTGATACCTAATGACCATGAATTCAGAATCAGAATCAAAATCAGAATCCTTTAATTGTCACCGTAAACATTGTCAACAATATTCACTGTGAAAGTCAGTTTGGCAACTCCATGACAGCAGGTACAAAAACAAAACAGTATATATACAGTATACATACATAT
>JAPTHA010000005.1:42373184-42384057 GCA_029814585.1 Gymnapogon annona | reverse complement strand
AAACTGAATCACTGCTCTAACTTTGTTGACGATGTTTCAGATGTCGCATATCTGAATTGAAATGAACAGTGATAAGTCGTGATGTGCAGTGAAGTTGTTTGGTGAGGCACAGACTTCAACACTGTCAGTTTACAAACATGTGAATCTACAGAGTACTTATTCAATATTTGATTTACAGTTAATGGGTTATGTTTGAAATCTCACATCAGCTTTGATCACACACACAGACTGTAGCACAAAAAACTGCACATTTCATCAAAAAACATGACAATGGTCAGTGGACCAAACCTTTTTTACGTCACCGAATGTATGACAATATTTCCATGGATCAGCCTTTAAGTTGTGGTGTATAAAAACAAAATAAAATGATACAGAAACATATACGACCAAAGCAGAATATGGACATACGTCAAGTCGGAATCACTGAGATGCAGCAGAGAGGATCTGGTAGATTTTCAAAATAAAACATTGTACACCCTCCGGAGGGAAAACTAAACAAGATGTCTGCACTTGACTCCGACTGAACTCCTGGGGTCACCAGCGCCCCCTACCATGAGGCAGGAGAACTCCGTGCCTCACACAGTGCCTTTAACAGCCCTTTAAGTCTCGCTGCTCAACACGAGAATTACGTTACACACATACATTTGTTGAAAAAAATAACAATCAGCTAAATTATGGAAATTTAGTTCATATAGCAGATGTGTTTGAACATTTTAATAGTGACGTTACAGAGACACAATAATATGGTCTCAGTGCACAGACCAGTACAGTCAGCAGAGTGATTGTGCAATCCCAGGTGAGGCCGAGCCGGCTGTTGCCTCACTGCGCGGCTCTTCACAGTATTTGATTCGTAAATGTGAAAATTCAGTGATTTTGATTAAAAATTATTTTAAATTGGGCCAAGTTAAATTCAAAATAAATGTATAGTACAAATCACTGGTTAAATATAGCAATTTGTTTCTTTTTTTGTTTCTTTTTTTATTTCTTTTTTTAAAATATAACCATTTATTTCTTTTTTCTTTTCATGATGACAGGTGAGGCTGTGCCTCACTTGCCTCCTCTGCACGTCACTGTAAACAAGTGAGAGGGTCTATTCACAACATGAGGGCCATAACTTACATTTACGTTTATCCTCACATCAGGGGTTACAAGCAATCTTTGTTATTGTTTGTTGTCTCTCAGTGTGTTTCTACTGTCAAAACAGTTCATGCTGTGCTCAGGTCAAAGTGTAAGGATCACAGTTAGAAAGGAAGCCAAAGATGAAGTATCTAGAGTGCTCCTGACAATCTGTAGATCCTAACTCTGTGAAGGCCTTCACAACCCGTGGCGGCTCATCACCTGTCCCAGGAGAGAAAAAAAAAAACCCCATCCAAATCACATAAAATAATTTTACAAAAACATGAGTCTTGAAGAAACAAGCTAACTATGATAGAGATGACAAGTACCATGTACAATCTGTACTGTAGTTTAGAAATGTTTTTGGTAGTTTAGTGAAGTGAGGTGTTTCCCGTTTGAGGTGCAAAAATCTGAACTCAAGGCTTTCCATGTACCGCAATTTCCGGATTACAAGTCGCTACTTTTTTCACATGCTTCGAACTCTGCGGCCTATAGGGCGGTGCGGCTAATCTATGGACTTTTCATGATTTTAATGATATGAATATGATTTTTCTTCTCCTTTAAGAGGTGGCTCCGGCCCCAGCAGGAAATACTGGAGGTGCGAAAAGAGACAGGGAATTAGCGTGAACAACAGACAAAGTGAGAGTAAGATGGACATTGCAGGAGCAAGACAGTTTGCGCAAAGGAAGCTTTCATGCACCAACCCTCATTATGGGAGACAAACAAAGAAATGCATATGATGCAACTTTTAAGTTAAAGACTAATTGTCAGGACACACTGCACATGTACTTCATTAGCTGCTGGTTTGATGGGGCAGAGGAGAATCACGGCTGATTTACATGCGCAGCTTAGAGGGAACATTACCGACAATCCCCTTCATGCATAAACGCTTACATATGGTAATTAAACATTAAAACACCTGCAGATTTTAGTCCAGTGCGACTTGTGCAACTTTCCCCTCATTTTAGCTGGTGCGGCTTTTATTCAGGTGCGTTTTATAGTCCACAAATTACGGTACTATAAATGACTGTCATTATATAGGGCATCTGCACGATCAACCCTCTCCAACACGAGACAGGAGAGCCTCAAGGTGCAAAATATTGTGCCCAAACCCAACCCACCAGAGTAAATGTCACATTGCAAATGCAATCAGTCAGTAACTTATACTGTATTACTGTAACCCTTGTGTGGCAGGATGGCTCAGTGGGTAACACCACTCGCTTTGTTGTAGAAGTTCATGCTTCTATTTCTGGCATGAAAGTCTTTCAGCTGTCAATTTTCTATTTTTTATTAGTGCCACGTGATCTACCTGCACTATCTTCGCACCTGGTCTAAAGGCATTTTCCACACCATCAGTGTTCAACAGTTCAAAGTGTTTTCGTGTACGGTTATAGTGTTTCCAAAACCTGAAAAGTAATTTCACCTACCTCAACTATTCATTACATTTTTGATCACCAGCTATCTCCTCCATGTCACCTCCATCTAACACCATCTTCTGTCTCTTCAGATGATGCCTGTACAGATTCCTTCACACTGAACCAGGTGGCCAGGATGCACTGCTACCTGGACCTCATCTACCAGACCTGGCAAACCAACTCCAAACCTCCTCCTGTACCAATGCCACCGCAAGTGGTTGAGCAGCATCATAATTCTATCACACTGGAATGGTTTCCACCAATTTCTGGACACTTTTACGACAGGTGAAATGAGCTAGATAAGCTGGCAAGGGAAATGAGAGAGTGAACGGTAATAAAGTTGACAGAAATTAGTGAAATGATTTATTATGGCGTGAGCTTAAATAGCAACTGAATAAATCAGCATTCACAGAGTAGGGTCACATCATTGAATTAAAGCGAGCCCAGTGTGTGATCTTTGCAGACTTTACATACTGTCCATGTAATTTGTATCTAAGTTGGTTGCTGTGCCTCTCTGTTGGTTTCCTAGAGAAGTGGGATCAGTGTGTGATAAATGCACTGAGGGGAGAGTTCTGCTGCAGTATGCTTCCAACTCCTCCTCCCCTCGGCCGTGTGCCCCTTCTGGACACTGGTCTCCACGAGAAGCTGAAGGTACTCTTCTTATATTTGTCTAATTCTATTGAATATCTGTACTTCAAAATCTGCCTCCAAAGTCAAAGTCTGGTGACGTTCCTGGTCCGCAGATTTTAGACAGTTCAGCAAAAATGAGACTGTTATTATTTTTGTTTCCTTTTTGTGGGTGAAAAGGTTGGCTTTTGTTTGTTTCCTAAATCAGCCGCCCAAAGTTCCAAAATTTTCATTGAGTGACTCAAGCTCAAAACATGCAAGTGACTCACTGGATTCATGGCACTTGGGCTGTGGGACCAACACAGAAGGATCATGGGGGTCACTGGATGGTGTACGGCAGCACAAGTCACCTATGAACACTCAGGCTGAAAACTATTGTTAAAGATTGTGTATTTGTTTTAATGTCCCATTTTTGAATTACAGCAATCTGACTGCGTTAAGTTTTTCTGAAACATTTTTTTTCTCTTTTTTATGCTGTCTATATTAGAACCACTATTCTGGGACAGGAATTAGAGATGAGGTATTTAGGCTTTAAAAATAGTTGTTGTCCCATCTGTGCACCTCTGATCACTTTGAGGCTTTGGCAGTGACAGTATCAAGTATACTCTGGATATTATTCAATGCTCGAGTAGACACCAACTCCTGCAGGATGAATGTCTGCCGAGACCAGTTGGTCACCAAGTGTTTGATCCCGTAGGATTCTGTTGGGTGTCTGTGATTTGGCTTGAGAGTCTGGTATAGACCAGTTTTAAAATGTAAAGTGTCACTTTTGTTATGAGGTCACACTATATGAATAAAATTTACTTAATTGGTTCTAAAAAGGTTTCCGTATGCCTATTTGCTACACACATAATACTTGTCTATTACTTTATATAGGGCTAACCAAAAATACAACTTACATATACCATCTACATGCAAACCCTGAAAAAGACAGATTTCATATCAATATTACCAAGCACAAAAGACACAGAAATTGAAACTGAATAAGAGTGCGGAGATTCAATACATGTGGCTAAAGCTGCAACAAAACCAGGTCCAGCAACATTCATGTAGGATGTTTAACAATAAAAGTTAGCCAAAGCCATGGTAAATGTGATGTTAACTCGTACAGATGACAAGGTGTGGCCCATTCCAGAATTTTCGCTGTCCTGATGTGATGCCAAATACTAAACAGAGTTGGGGGGGGGAAGCTGTGAGTCATGCCTTGGACATGAGTGAAATGAGTGAATGAGTATCGTTTTCTAATGTTTGGCACAGGGTTAAAAGACTGAACTAAAAACATTTGGACTTTTTTTCAGTTTAATATATGCTGATGTTTTTCAACTTTTCACAAGCAGGATGATTTGAATTTGTGATTAGAAATGACAGTAATAAATAAACCATTGGAGAGTAAATGCAAGGAGTTTAGACTTCTGTGCATAAATCTGATAGGCCATCTGAATCGGAATCTGCCAATCGATTGTTGAAGCAAAACTTCAAAACCAAGAAAGAAAGTGGGAAAACATAAACGAAAGAGACAAAAATACTATGTTGTAGTACCACTTGACCTTGATATATGTCTCTGTGTGTCTTTGCAGAAATACTCTTAATGTTCATGTATACATCTGTCTGTATTCTACAGAAATGTGTGTTTCTTGCACTCTAGCTATAGTGTGAGTACCCAGAGGCAAGTCTGGGCTTGTCTAACTGCTTTGAGTGTAAACTGCACTCTAGTTTGCCTCTTGGAAGGGGTCCCTATTTGTGGCAGTTCCCCATTTACTGTTAACTCATCTTAGGAAAGTTTCACAGTGGATACTGCAGCTGCTGTTTCCTGCCATGGGTGTGCATGTGTGTCCAGCAGCTACAGCCATGGTGTACTACTTATACACTAAACAACTGCTGCAAAACTCTTCTATTGCATGGTATACATAAGGATGTATGCATTTGCGTGATGGTGTTCATGCATTCAGGTGGCATATATATATATATATCATTACAGCTGTACAACATTACTATACAACTGCATTGGACCTAGCATGGAATCCATGGTCATTATTCTAGGTTTCAGGTAATAGTGGTAACTAACATACCACCCCTCATGACACTGGAAAGGTACCACATAATTATTTTTCAACTACATATCAGAATAATATCACATTCCTCAGCTTAGGGTTACCATTCTTTTAATTTAATTTAATTGCCACTTCCAAAATCAGTTTAACTATAATATCTACAATATAGATAAACATGATATAAATATTTATCAACCATATTTAACTGTGGTGAATTTTTTTTTTCAAAATATAATTTTGGCTTTTTTTTCTCCATCTGTGTTCCATCTCATTGAATTTTTTTGGCCGAACTCATTCGTTTAAAAAGCCACTTGTCCCAAAAGTCACACCTATGTCACAGGTTAAAGAAAAGCAGGTACCAAACATAGCAACTCCAGTAGATAAGCCCTCAAAATACATCGTATGCAACATGATGTGACACTGTTTCATAAACCATGGGCTGTCTATTGCTTTCATAACGTGTGTCTGCAGAGTGTCTCTGTATGTGTACGTATTGGAGGGCCTGATGTCTGCTTCAGCGTGAGGAAGTGTCTAACAGTGTGTGACAGTGAGTCATTGATAGCGAGAGCCAGGACTAGACACTTCTTAGAAAGCGTAAAATGTACACGCCCAGATACATCGCTGTGTGTTTATTCGTCCAGGTCTCTGGATTTTTTGCAGCTCAGTATGATTGTCCAGACTAGAAGACCAGATTAGAACTGTTTGGTGAGCATAGACCCATCTCCATCATGGAGTTCTATTTTACTTAACTCTTCACAGCATCCAATTTCAAAAGGTTGAAACAAAAAGAGAATGTTTTCCAGTGGTTAATCCCAAAATTTTGCTTTGCTAAATGAATTAATTGTCAGGGTTCAGTGCTTTGGTGTAATTCAGTACATTTAATGAACAAACCAACATGTAGTACTTTACCAAAGCATCTCAGCATGATATGCTATGTATGATACTGTATTATTTACATTTTGGATGGAAATATTTTTTTAAAATAATATATTTGCATCAAATGGCTAAAGAAATTCATATGTAAAATTTGGATGGTAAAAACTTATTTGGTAATGAACCTAATTCTTTTTTTTAAGTAAAACAATTCTATTATATGGTTTGACTCAGTACCCAGTCACATACAAATTATTAAAAAATAGACACACACCTGGAATCATTTTTGGGAAGTTTGGTTCAATGGAATGTTTAAACTAAAAAAAAAAAGATAATTCCTGAAAAATGGAAAAAAAAAAAAGAATTGCTGTGGGTTGACACCTTTTACAGGATGTAGGTCCTTGGCCCTGTTCCCAGGATTCATGAAAATCCCTGCAGTTGTTTTAGTGGTTGTGCAATCCTGCTTATAGACAAACAAATGAAGATACTAGAGGCACAGAAAAAAAGACAAGGAGCAAAGGATGGATCTTCTGATCAATAGAGAGTGAAAGGGTTATAGTCAAGGCATATTTTAGTCACCTTGAATGGATGAGTTGAAGATCAAATGCAAAGGAGCTGGGCTGTTTCATTCTGCTCTAAACATTGATTGATTAAACAATTGATTGAGACATTGATATTTGCAAATGCTTTGCTTGCATATATTCCATTGCCAGTAACAGATACGCTTTTTCAATATAGTTTACATTGCCTTAGGTTGCACATGGATGACACCCCTGTTCTGTCTCCTCTTAAATCTCTAACCACATTAGCAGCAGTGCCAGAGTAGGAGAACGGCCCACCATAACAGCTGACATTCCAAAATATTTTCAGTGGCTACAGCTCCCTTCCTCGCAAACTCAATGAAAGTGTATCCAGTAAGCAAGCACTACACGAGGAGGGAGCTGAGCAGATCCAAGCTCATGGAGTATCACAGTTAATTCCCAGACACCCCCCCACACACACACACTGCCGTCACCGCCGCCTCTTACCCATCTAACTCCTCTCTCTTTCTTTTTCTTTAATTCACCTCCGCTTTGACCACACACGCACTTACAGTACAATAATAAATGTGTTGAGATAATGTGGCTTGGAAACCATATTCAGTCCTCACTTGATTAAACACTGGAATTTTGCACGGTGCCCAGAAATGAGGTTAGCAAACGGCTTCAATGGTTGCCAGCTTCAAAATGTACAAAAGGAAGTCGAGGGAGAACATAGTGTCTGCCGCTTGCTGGCTTCTAAATGTGCTTGATGAATGTTAGTGTACGTCACTTGGTATAATGTGAGTTAGCTGTGTGTAGACTCCAAATATGGCTGGAGTGTGACTGTTAGAGGTAGTAATGACTGCGGTGAAGTGAGAACCCTGCACAGGGCCCCTCTCAGTAGGTACACACCTCAGCTCTGCCTTTCCTCCTCAGATGGACTCACCATGAACTCTCAGTTTCATATCTACATTGATGTTGAAGAAGCGTAGATACATGAGAGATGTAATGGATGCAATTTTTTTATGTGAAACCACAAAATGCTATGAGTATTGTTATTGAAATGGAGAATACTATCTCAGCCTTTCCATCCATTAGGAAACAAAGGCACCAGTAGCAAGAATATTACGCTTGACAATTACTGATTATGTTTATATTATGTATTCAAATGACATGTACTTGGTTTGTTCGCCTGATTTTCAATGTTATTTTGTTGCATCTGTGAATTATTTGAAATCTCTTGGCAGTTTACGTGTTGTGTCTGAATTTCTTTTCCCACAGGTACTCCAGATGTAGAACAGGCTTGTGAGCCAAGTGTGCGCACCTGGAGCCCCAATGCTGGAACTGAGCAAGACATTGTTGGCCTGTCTGAGTGCCCTCTTCAGGGCTGCATGCTTCAGCTGGAGTTTGCAAACCCATTAGTACCAGACTCCCTGACTGTTTGGGTGACCTTCTTCAGCCCTGAGGAAACAGCACTTCCAGCTATACACAACATCTTGCTGCTCACGGTCAGTGGGAACAACATTTCATTAGGCCCCAGTAATGTTTTCTGTGACACCCCACTGACCATAAAGCTGGATATCGAAGAAGAGGTTTTTGGGGTGCAATTTTTCACAATGGAGCAACATCTCGAGATTGATGCCACTCTCTTGGCATCCAAGCCAGACTGCGTTCTTTGTAGGCACTGTCAACTACTACGCTACCGCCTGTTGCGCCAGCCACCCTTCACCCATGCACCAAAGGGTCTGACTTTAAATGAGCCTATCCGGAAGTATACAGACAGGTGAGTGATCTGGTAGGTGAATATTAAATTGCATCCTGTCTGTTGCCAGTGACCAGACTTCACACCATACTCATATATTCCGTTTCAGGAAAGCTGGCAATTTTCACTTTTAAACATGCCTAAATGTGTGTAGCAGGGAATGAAAGCAAGACAATATGCTTGACATTTGCTGACATTTGCTCAAATCAATTGTTTTTCCTAAATGTGGCTCTTTTAAGGTAGGGAATTGCAGAGTGGTTACCATTTTACATCCTTCTTAAATGTGATGCAATGACATGCAGTTACATAATAGTGAGATGGTGTTTATTTGTGTTTGGAAAGTATTGGCACTAGAGGATATCCTTTTCAATACCCACAGGACCACTTGCAAACACCACTGCTTCTGCAGTTTCAAATCTGTTGCCCAACATTTGTTTCCTAAGTCACAGGTCAGCTGTTGCCCACATTTGTTTTTCCCATGTTCCACCAAGCAAGGGAAAACAAATGTATTGTTGTAAGTATTATCTGCACGCTGTGGTGAGAGTTTAGTGCTTTGCTTTTATGGAATGTGCTGACTCAATAAAGATTCTGCTATACATGGCGCTGTTACATGTTATACCATCTCACTATCATGCTGTCTGCGTAGTTCACATGAGAAGGAAAGTGCTTGATAAGAGGTAAGAGTGAATATGTATATTATGCAGGATGAATTTCCCCCATGGGGATGAATAAAGGTCTATTGTATTGTGTTGTATTCTATTCTATGAAGCAATGGTGCATAGATTCCATAAAAGATTCAGATTCAGAAAATGTTTTTAGACAACTTTGTGGTTGAATGACAGTCCTATCTGTAAAAGGATGTATTTATTTGGGGGTTTTGGCACACTTAGTGATTACTGATGTACTGTAGGTAGTTTTAGTGCTGCGGTTTATTTCACTGGCTGTGGTTACATTCCAGTGGTAGTGGTCAGTGGCACCGGCTGAGTATTTTCTGTCATGAGTCCATATGGGATCTTGTCTCTTTTATATGGTCAGGGATGTTTGGTAGTATGTATACTGTGGTAATCCATAAACTGTGTGAAGATTATAACACAATTCTTGAGAACATACATCTAAATTCAACTCCCTGAAATCAACAAACGGTTGACATTCCTAAATTTAGGCCCCGAAATGGACCAAACACATGTTATTATTGGGTTGCCAATGGGCAGACTAAAATGCATAACAATGCAGCAATATGTGAATTATTTTTCTTTTGAACTATGTTAGCCTGTTCAACTTGGATGCTGAATAATGAAATTGCTTTAGCGTTCAATTTGAGGTTTTACCATGGCAAAATCAGTGAAAATGCTGATTTTATGATAATTCTTTGCATAGCTTTGTAAAACTTTGTTTCCCATCAAGACACCAAATTTTTACTTGAGATGGAAAAGTTTGTCAACTCCTTAAACATTTACTCGTAGTTTCTTTACAGACACTCATTATCCTTGATTTGTAGCGAAATAATTAATCTAAGAGTTAAACTGTTACAAGCTGAAGGTGGCTGTGCACAGGGTGTAGTTCAGAATGTGGTTCAGGTAGGGGTCCATAGAGATCATCCAGATTTTTTGACATAGTATATGTGAAGTGTAAAGTGTGATGGACTGAGTCCAGCTGGTGAATGCCTTGGTTGACTACACAGCAAGTTTTTTTCTTCTTGCAGTATGTTTCCATAAGACTGAATAGAGCAAAATGGGTGTTGAGGAACGGGGTGGCTGACCTTCCACTGTCAGGGCACTGGCCCCTTCACCTGCAATGGAGAGGTGGGGGGGGGAGTATTTAGCAAGAGGACAGTTGACATCTTGGCTGATTTAATTCCATTCAAGGGTGGTGGTTTGTTTGGAATGGCTACAGACTGGGAGGTCAGGGTGATAAGAAGGGTGAAATGAATAGGTGACACTGGGGTGGAAGGTGGGACTTGTTGGGGGTAAATCATTGCAAGGCTCGGTAGCGGTCAATAGACGATGGAGGAGAACATTTGGGGATCAAGAAGGAATGAAGAGAAAGGGGGGAGGGATAGGGTTACTATGACCCCATCCATCTGTATCACTCCATCTCCAGGGTTAATCCTGTCTCTGGCATGATTTTCATAGCTGTCACTGAGTAAAAGCCTATCTTAGAAACCCCCAAGCTTAGAGATCATGAGGGCAGCTCCCCTAGCATCACCCCATACTTCCTCTCTAATCAGAATTTAGCTTAATTACCAGATTTTTGGAAGGCCACCCAGACAGTGGTGGCCTTCCACAACAACAATTTAAAAACTTCACTTGAAAAAAGACAAAGGTTGACTATAAGTGTCAACCTTTGTCACAGTCACAGTTTTGCATACAGATAATGAAAAAAAAAACCCTCGTTCATTTTTGCTATACATGCATTTACCACTGAGTAACTGCATACATTTGCCATTAACAATGATCCACTGTCTCATTTAGTACCTTTTGAAGGTCAAGACATGTAGGCTTTGAACAT
>JAPTHA010000005.1:42354220-42373084 GCA_029814585.1 Gymnapogon annona | reverse complement strand
CATACATTTGCCATTAACAATGATCCACTGTCTCATTTAGTACCTTTTGAAGGTCAAGACATGTAGGCTTTGAACATTATGCTTTTACACCTTTAACACATAGTGTAGGTTTAAAATTAATAGCAGCCAAACCTCAAATGCATGTCAGCTGCTACTGTGACAAAAGGACTATTGCCATGTCTGTTGTTTTTGCAGGCTCAATCTGAGATTTTTTTTCTCAATTTCCTTAAGTGTATCTGCTTTTCTCATCTTGAATCTCTTAGCCAAGAACAACAAGCAGCTACAAAACGGAAACACATCCATATGCGTGCTCACACATAAGCCTAGTGCACACAGTGACCACACACATATATGAACGCAGACACACACATTGCCGCTGGTCTTGCTTTCAGTAGCAGGCATATAAGTTTGCACATGCTTCCATGTATAATCACCTGGTGTTGTCAAAACACCCCTGAAAGGTAAATTTCCCAGCCTTTTGTCTGACTTTTAGAGGGAGCCAAGATAAAGGAGTCATTCAAGGAAAACGCCTGGATACATATAGAAGCACCAATCATGGAATCATGTCATGTGACACTTTGCCTTATCCTGAAGTAATGTCCTTTTGTGGTATGAGTTACATATCACATCAAATAAGATGCAGATGAAAGTGTGGTTTTATGAATTCCTGATGACTAGCTGTCGTCCATCATATGTACACACATTTCAGCGACTGTACAACATCAAGTGTGACCTGAAGATGATACCGACATAGATTTTCTGGCAGTAGATTGATGTTTTTTGAACAGTGCATGGACACAGAGTATTATTTTACAATGTGTGTCTCAAATGGTTGCACCACTACCAGATTGGATGGCAAATCTGGCAATGGATTTCTAAATTATTTTCCATGCTCTGACTGTAAATCATATTTTTTTTTTTTTACCACCAATGACCATCTTTGAACATTCTTCCTATGATCTTTATATAGATAATCATATGGGGAGGCATGGTTGTGTCTTGTGATTGTTTCTTAAGGTGTCCCCGTAGTTGTGTCCATATAGTGTATGAGTTTGGCAGTTATGCTATGAGGCTGATGCCACAATACTGTGTGTTTGTATATCCCTTTCCCTTGAACAGGTCTTATGATTTCCTTACAAACCAGCCAACTGTGGTAAATTTAATTACTTTACATATTGCAATGATCGGTATTACACAAAAAAACATGTTTTTTTTAATCACAGTAAAGGGCTGCAGTGCCTTGAGATAAAACACAGCATTTTGACAGTGCGATAGAGCTGCTAATGTGAAGCAGGTCATGATTTATGATACACTACACATTGCAACATCATTTCATTCATGGTACTATTGATGTATGCTATGTGTATTTATATAATAACAGGCAGGGCTGCCTACAGGAAGTGTTTGTAGGCTGCACCTGACAAAATCAGACACATTTGCAATTCTCTTGCATATTAATGACATAGTAAATCATTTAACTACACCACTGTGGGGTGATGTTTTATAAAATAGACCTTTGCTGAACTGACAGAAGACAGAAAAAATGAGAATTGATACTGATACGCATAAATGACTTGCGCAATAGTTTAGATAGGAAGGGTAAAACCCACTAAACACAAATGAGACAAAGTCTTAAAGCAAATGGATTGGAGATATTTTATGAAATTCTCTCTTCTTCATTTGCCTAACAAAGTTATAGTCTTTATGGTATTGTTATTATAACTTGTTAATCACAGGTATAGGTAACATTAATAAATCAGGGAAAATGAATAACATGGAAGAACATGAAGAACATGGACCACAATCTGAATTAAATGAATGAGAATAGACCAAAACCTGGGAGATGTTTATAGACACAGTATTTTTCAGGAGAAGTTCAGTGTAAATCATGAACAGTAGCAGCTTTTTGGAGCCAGATCTTAGTGATTAGTGGTATTGCAACTTTAACATGTGTCTGCATCAGCTGCAAGGTCAATGCTGATTTCCATCAGTTTCCCTTATTATTACACCTTTACATTATTTGGGTACTAAAAACACAAATTCTTGCATTCTTTCCATATCTAAGACTTGAGAAGCTCATCAGTTCATAAAGACCGATGTCAGATTTTCAGACAACTTGTGCAGTGAGGCATTGTCACATTGAAATAGCTACACTGACAATAGGGACACTTAGAATCAGAATCAGAATACTTTTATTAATCCCGAGGGAAATTGTTTGAATACAGGTGCTCTATGTCAGTATAAAGATATAAAGATAGGGCAGTATATGTATTTGTAAATGTCCTTGTAATATTCCCATCTGTGGCTTCACATCGATTTCCACTTCACACATGTGCAGTTCAAACACTGATGAAGCCCCAGACCATCACAGATACTGACTGCATGGCCACATGCTGACTGTGAGCCCATAAAGATTATTATCATTTTGTGTTACTTCCAAAATACAATATTAAAACTTGGTTAGTGGCAAAATTGCATTTTTTTTTATTGTTTATAGATAAATATGGATTCAAGCAAAGTATCAAATATTAGTTTTCATTTCTTTGTTAGAAATTATTTCAGTGTCTCTGTAAATAGGCTTTGTGTTTGAGATTCTTACCCCCATTGTCACATTGTCAAGTCAAATGTCTGGTGTGAATGAGAATGTTCTCTTCTTTGTTTGCCCTCCTCAAAGATAAAATCTCCCACTGTTTGACTCTTCTAGGGGCTAAACTAATTCAATTAGACGGGGTATGTTTGAGTGTGTCCTGGAGTTACACCAGAATGAGCCAACCCTGCTGAACAGGACATACTGTAGTATGAAAGACACCTTGTCAAGTCCGGCATTCTGTATTGATAATATTGAAGCCAACATAAATATTTCATCTCATCTATTGTTACCTGATCTTCCTTGACCAGGTTTTTAGAATCGAACACTGCTTACTTAAATTGGGGTTTGTCTGCCTGCGGGTGAACAAACACATGAAAAATGAAAACAATAATGGTTGAGGGAGATGAGTTGTATATTATGAGCATATAATTTATGGCAATTCAATTAAAGATATTTAACTGACCAATGCTTTAACTTTTCAATGTTTTTGGCTTCTTGTAAATCAGATAAAAACTTTCTCAAATCCTAAGTGCAGAAAAAAAACAAAGTCGGGAAAATACTAAGGAATAGAATAGAAACACATGGCTTTAACCTTAGGTAAAACCACTGTAGTACCAGAATGATGGTTGGTGCTGGTGCAGAGTTGCACTAACTAGAGATTATATAGCAGCCATGTAGTTTATGATTGTGCACTGCTTTAATGTGAAGGTCATATATGGAGAGCGTTAGGTTACAAATTACAAAAGTATTGTGCGTGTCTGCGCGGCATGTGTGTGTGTGAGTTTCTTTGTATAATGGGCATATAAAATGTACATATGCCCATGTGAACTGTTGCATGCTTGTCACTACACTACAGCATTTTCGAGGGCATTCCAAAATTAAGGCTACAGTACTTGATGGTCCACGTGAAATGATCTATGGTGAACCTATTGGTCCCATTTTCCCTCATTTACTGATGTTATTTCCTTCTTGTATACCTTTTTTTTCTCTTTACTATATCCTCAACGAGTACTATCCTTGATTATCCCAAACAGTATGCATTCCTATCCTCTTACATATTCAAGCAACATCTAGAGCTTAAAACGTTTCCATTAAAGTTAAACATTACTGGGGGTGTTTTCTCTGTCTCTCTTTCTTTTGTTTTCTTTGTTTATTGTAGTGTTTCGCATAATATAGTAGTGACTTTTATCATCAACATTTAATACTATAATTGAAAAACTTTAAAAAGTATGTAAGACATATGTTTTCACATATTTTCAGATTTAGTAGGTGCACCTATACCAAAAATACAGTGTATTCATTTATCTTCAGAACCCACTTTATCCTCACTAGGGTCAAGTGGGGTCTTGGATGAAAAAAAAAACAAACAAAAAGAAACATGGACTTTTCAACATATAGGTCATAATTAAAAGTCACAATTCACTAAATGTAATTGTATTGGTTTTCTAAATTAAAATGAATCAGCCAATGTGGTCCAATTAAGTATTTTTGCCATCTCTCATTGTAAACAGCATCTTAATGATATGCTTTCCCCTTTTTGAAGAAATAGAAACATTTTAAAAATCAGTCTAAATACATGTAATAATTTTCAGCTGTAGGAATTATAACTGATGTTCTTCTTAACTTTATGGTATGTTGTAGAAGAAGTCATCAAAATAATTGGCGCATAAATCCAGGATAGAAATAATCATTCATTGTGGCCCTAAATTTAAATGAAAGCTCTGTCCTATTGAATTGCCTCATAAACAGTGGCAACATGGTGGTAGGCCAGCATAAATAATAGCCACGCGGCTGATACTGAAGCAGCTAAACGGAATTTAGTCGTCATTAACTTTACTATTCACGCCTGTGCTTAGGTCTGTATTTTATCTACACACATTATCTCAAATAGATGGATAAAAAGGCCAAAACCCAACCATATAAATGAGAAACCATGACCAAAAACTACAAATCAAAAGTAGAATTGAGAAACCAGTGCTAATACTGTAAATATCATGAAAAGAGAAAGAAAGCAATAAACAGCAAAGTAGGAAATAACAGTGATTCAGTTATCCTGTTTTATTCTCGATGCTCAGATTCATGAGTTGCCTTTACATGTTATACTTGTTTATATTTTTTAGCCTTGATCTTTTCGTAATTTACTGACAATAAGATTTAAAAAACAAATAAAAAGGAAATGAGAATTAATTTAAAACTGTCAGAAATGTACAAAGAACCACATTTTTTATTTCTTCAGCTCTTCTTTTGAGATAGATCAGGATAATAAGTGCAGATTCAGTAGCACTCCTATTTCATTTAAAGTTTTCTTTCCTTTCGTTTCTTTACTTAGTGAAGGTTTTGGTTTCTCATTTATAGCTTTGAATTTTTTTTTTTGTTTATGGTTTTGGTTTTCACTTTTTTTTTTCCTTTCAGACTTTTTTTTCAGACTACCTTATCATGGTGACTCAAGAAACCATCATGGCGACTTACACCGACAAAGTGAGTAGCCCCCCATGTAACTGTCCTGCCCATTGTGTGTTCAACATGATGGTTCCTTAAATCACCATGACCAGGAAGCAAAACAACTCAAAGAGGGGTAAATGCAGCCGTATCTCTGGTAAAACCGGAAAGATAGATGTGTGAAAGTGTGTGAGGTGACAGATGGTTTTATTTGTACTGGCTTGTGATGCTTTAGATATGAGGAAATAGCTATAAAACACACATCCATTCACTGTGGCAAGCAGAGCAGCAAATCCATTGACCTGGTTTCCACAGACTCTTCCTCTTAATTAAAGTATGATTTTCAGCTCTTCTCTGTCTTTCCATATGTTTACCTCACCAAAATTTGTGTTTTTTTTATTGAAATTGTCTTTATAGGGATGTGGTGCCACATGTTGTGTACACTTACCAAGTACAAACCATTTCTAACCGGGATGAAAGTGAGCCCTCCCCCCCTCTGGTACATGAACTCGGGGCTCCATACTGTGGGGATGGACACATCCAAAGGTAACATACATAAAAAAACATGCACTGTATCTGAAAATTCATGCATGCAATAATGTGATAGACCAATTTAAAGAAATATATCGAGAATAAAATAATTTTACTTTCATTTATGTTTTCTCATTCTTAATGTTCTCTAAGTGGCACCTTTGCTGTGTTCTAGCTCCAAAGGGGAGGAATGTGATGATATGAACTCTATGAATGGGGATGGTTGCTCCAGTCAATGCAAGAAAGAGCCCTTCTTCAACTGTGTGGGTAAGTCTTACTGGGAAATTCATGTCGAAGGAAGACCATAAACTGTCCTTCCAAGTTAGTATTTCTGGTGGATATTATAAATATAGATTTGGTAGCAGTACTCCCTACAGTAGATAACACTTTCTATCAATGCACTGATTGTGTAATGATATTTAAATTTACTGTATTTCAATATGCACTAACCACCAAACAATGCAAGTAGAGCAATCACACTGAAGGAAATAGCAGCACTCTTGGATAAAATGCCCCCTTTCAATCCTACATGCTTCGAGATGTGCACTGCTACTCAACATAGCTGATGCCAAAATAACTATACAATGGCAATACAGTGTTACAGTCTTGCAGTCAGATAAATGGAAATGGTAAATGGATTGCACTTATATAGTGCTTTTCTATAAAGTGGCACTCCAAAGAGCTTTACATTGGCATCCCATTCATCCATTCACACACCAGTAGGCGACTGCTGCCGGGCTCGCTGGGAACAATTTGGGTTCAGCGTCTTGCTGAAGGACACTTTGACATGTGGACAGTCAGAGCCAGGATTCGTACCTCTGACCCTTCAGCCATTGGATGACACGCTCTACAGCCACCCACTAATGCAAGGTCTTACAACCAGTTACCAAAATAAGATGACCTGCAACAGTTGAAAAATGAAAACACTACTGACGACCCATCTTTTATCTGAGAAGCCACAGATGGTCTTCAACACTCAAAGAACATGTCCAATCCAAGCCTAGTGCCTCTAACACTGCATGTACTCACCACTTTTTCTGGTTAAACATATTTCCTCATCACGACGAAAATTCCAGTGATTTTGCCAGCAAAATTCAGAAACTGAACCTAGTCTTGAATAAAGACATGTTATCTTTCACCATCCTACCTCTGAGGCAGAAAATGGGAGGCCTTAAACCATAAAACCAACCCCAACTGTAGGTATGTGATTTGCTTGACCTTTAACTTAATTAACAACTATTTCAAGTATAGCAACTGTTTCTACAGTAAAAAACATGGCTCTGCTGTGTATTCTCCAGTGACAGACACAGTGGCCGAACTCGCCATGGAGAAACTCAACTAAAGCAAAACAACAGCTGTGTACAGCTCCTGGGTCAAAAATCAAACACAAAAAAGTTAAGGCTTCCACACATCATAGCAACCTGGTGGACAACGACCCCACATTCACTATGGAAGTTGCCAGGGACAGTACTGTGCACATCACTGAGGATAGAGCATTCATCGCTGAAGTTTATCAGATACTTACACACAGACCTACTCACATTAGTCAATGGACCAGAACCAGAATTTTTCCAGTAAGTTCTGACGTTAAACTCATGTGGTTGTGCGGCTGAGTAATTGTTGGCACATTCTAGAATATTCCCATTAGCAGGAACAGGTTGATGTCACATGGTTTCATAGGGTGTGAAACCAAATTGTTCATCAGTTTTATCCACAAACAAAAAAAGTATATCACAGACACAAAACTGAATGAAAACATGTAACGTTATCATCACTTTATCAGGACTAGATTATTTATTTCAATTCGTTTCATGGAGATGTAGATATTCTTTGTTTTGTCTGTCATTGACTTCAAATTTTCATGATGAATAGTGTCAGGCTATAAGTGTTCCAGGAACTTTTCTCCAAGCACAACCACACTTCATACATACCAACACTCATCAACAAAAAGAGGTCCATTCTAAGGATGAAACACCTAGTGCATGAACCGTGTGTTTCACATGCACTCTAAATGCAGGGAAGAGTGCAAAGATTGCTCCGCAAATCAGAACCCTTGAAAGTCAGCTTTCATGTCAGGAATCAGCAGTTCATGTGCATCGAAAGCATAAGAGACGTTCATTTGGAGATGGTTGGTTTCAGAAGGGATGAAGGAAGTCATTCAACTAGAATGACAACCAACCATCTAATACACTCCTCGCATACATCTATCCATCCATCCATTTTCCACTGCGTATCCGGCAGCTGTCAAAGCAGGGATGCCCAGATCTCCCCCTCCCCAGTCACTTCCTCCAGTTCTTCCTGAGGGACCCCAAGAGACACCAGCGAGACGCATAGTCCCTCTAGCGTGTCCTGGGTCTGCCCTGGGGCCTCCTCTTGGAGGGACATTCCCAGAACTCCTCGTCGTCCGGGTGGCATCCGAAACAGATAACCGAGCCAACTCAGCCGACTCCTTTCGATGTTGAGGAGTAGTGGCTCTACTCCGAGCTCCTCCCTGGTGACCGAGCTCCTCACCCCATCTTTAAGGGTGCTCTCGGCCACCGTACGGAGGAAACTCATTTTTGGCTGCTTGTATCCGGGATCTTGTCCTTTCGGTCATGACCCAAAGTTCATGATCATAGGTGAGGGTAGGAACGTACATCAACCGGTAAATTGAGAGCCTTGCCTTTCGGCTCAGCTCCCTCTTCACCATGACTGACCGATACAGTGACCACATCACTGCAGACGCTGCACCGATCCGCCGTCAATCTCACGTTTCATTTTCCCCCCACTTGTGAATAAGACCCCGAGATACTTAAACTCCTCCACTTGGGGAACGGGCTCCCCACTGACTTGGAGAGGGAACACCACCTTTCTCCGGTCGAGAACCGTGGCCTCAGATTTGGAGGTGCTGATCCTCATACTACCAATGTCACACTCAGCTGTGAAATGCCCCAGTGCATGCTGAAGGTCCAGGTCTGACGGAGCCAACAGGACCACATCATCTGCAAAAAGCAGAGATGAGATCTTGAGGTCCCCAAACCAGACCCCTCCAGCACCTGGCTGCGCCTAGAAATTCTGTCCATGTAAGTAATTAATAGAACCAGTGACAAAGGGCAGCCCTGCCAGAGTCCAACAGGTATTAGGAACAAGTCCGACTTACTGCCGGCACTGCAAACCAAGCTCATTCTCCGAGAGTACAGGGACCGGACAGCCCTTAGCAAAGGGCCCTGGACTCCATACTCCCAGAGCACCCCCCACAGGATGCCCCGGGGGACACAATCGAACACCTTCTCCAGATCCACAAAACACATGTGGACTGGTTTGGCGAACTCCCATGAACCCTTGAGCACCCTGTGGAGAGTATAGAGCTGATCCAGTGTTCTGCGACCAGGACGAAACCCGCATTATTTCTCCTGCATCCGAGGTTCGACTAACGGCCAGATCCTCCTCTCCAGTACCGGGGAGGCTGCGCAGTGTGATCCCCCTATAGTTGGAGCACACTCTCCAATCCCCATTATTAAAAAGAGGAACCACCACACCAGTCTGCCAATCCAGAGGCACTGTCCCCGATCGCCACACAATGTTACAGAGGCGTGTCAACCATGACAGTCTCTGCACATCCAGAGTCTTGATGTACTTGGGGTGGATCTCATCCACACCTGGTGCCTTGCCACCAAGGAGTTTCCAACCACCTCGGTGACTTCAGCTTGCGTAATGGATGAGTCCACCTCCGAGCAACCAGCCTCTGCTTCCTCAGTGGAAGACGTGATGGCAGGATTGAGGAGATCCTCGAAGTATTCCTTCCACTGCCCGACGACATCCCCAGTTGAGGTCAGCAGATCTCCGCCTCCACCATAAATGGTGTTGGTGGAGCACTGTTTCCCCCTCCTGAGACGCCGGACGGCTTGGCAGAATTTCTTCAGGGCAAACCTGTAGTCCTTTTCCATGACCTCTCCATGACATGAAACTCCTCCCAGGTCCGAGTTTTTGCATTTGTCACTACCTTGGCCACAGCGCGCCTGGCCTGCTGGTACTCATCAACTGTCTCGGAAAACCTATGGGCTAATAATGCCCAGCTCAGCCCCTCTCTTCACCCAAGTGTCAAAGACACGCAGTCGGAGATCAGTTGGCACGACGACAAAGTCGATCCTCAACCTCCAGCCTAGGGTGTCCTGGTGCCATGTGCACTTGTAGACACCCCTATGCTCGAACATGGCGTTCATTAAGGACACGCCACAACGAGCACAGAAGTGCAATAATGAAACACCACTCGGGTTCAGATCAGGGAGGGCATTCCTCCTGATCACCCCATCCAAATCTCACTGTCGTCACCCACATGGGCGTTGAAGTCCCCTAGCAGAACAATGGAGTGCCCAGTCGGGGCGCGGTCCAGCACCCCTCCCAGGGACTCCAAGAAGGTCTGGTACGCTGCACCACTGTTCAGCCCATAGACCGCCACAACGAACAGAGCCCTGTCCCCCACCCGAAGGCAAAGGGACGCGACCCTCTTGTTCACCGGGGTAAACTCAAAAGACTTGCGGGAAAAGACCTGGCCAACATGCGCTCGCTTAGGAGCCCCGACCACAGGCCTGGCTCCAGGGTGGGGCCCCGGCTCCACCTTGACGGGCGAGGTCTCTGTCCTCATTAGGTCTTTATCCATAGGGACTTCTGAACTGCCTTTTGTCTAACCCGTCACCCAGAACCAGTTTGCCTTGGATGATCCTGCTGGGGGGCATGAACCCTCTAACAACATAGCTCCTGGAAACATCCGGGTACTCAAAATATCCCACCACGATAAGGTAGCAATTCAAAGGGGAGACACTTCTAACAGTTTCTTATATTATGTTACAACATTACTGTGCTCCTGTGTGGTATTATTTTCTGGAGCTTACGATTCAAGCCTATGTTTGGTGCTACTTCACATAGATGAGTCGGGGAAATCTTCAAGCCTTTTCAAAGACTAATTCAGTGAATTTCGGTGTATTTTATCAAAATAAGTGATGCTTCATTGAAAGAGTTAACACTCTGCTCAATATCATAATCATTTTGACCTGTTGTAAAAGACAAAAAATTCTGGAAATCATTATCTTTTCAAAGGGTGAGTTATTTTAGTTTTAGTTAAGCAAATGGTATCCTTTATGCTGTTTTGTTTCACGATTTGATTTCCTGTCCAGTCCTCAGGATGACTGACAGTCACTTTGCCCCCTGTTGCCTCTACTAAGTACTAAAGCACGTATGTAATGTGTGTGTGCGTGTGTGTGTGCGTGTGTGCAGAACATCAGTACATGTATGCACACACATGTGCGGGGCTATGTGAAGTGACCACTTAATCCCTGTCAGATTGCTGGATGACTGCATTGGCTGTTGTGTTTTTCCACCAACTGCAGCGCTCAGGGATGTGTGTAATTGTGTTTGCACTTGTGTATGTGTGTGTCCAATACTGTCTGACATAGTAGTAGTTTTGTACAGCAATCTGACACTATAATGACGGGACCTTCTGTCCATCTGTCTGTATGTGTGAGAGAGTGCCTGCTTGTCAGTTTGCTGGATAATGAAAGAGAGAGTTGGGTGGAGAATTGACACTAAGTATACAAAAGGGCCAAGGTGCTACAGTCTGGATGAGTTTAATAGGCTATTCACACGATTGAGCTGAATTAAATCTGGAATTGATGAAATGGATAACTTAGTTTCACATGACCCCATCCTGGCCTTGCTATGCCAGTAGCGACATGTTTGGTTTGTGACTGAATAAACAGGAATGCAGATAAAGCTTAAACTCCATGCCTAACACTATGTTGTGTTCTCAAAGATTGGGTTTGTGTTTAAAAACAAAAAACAAAAATTGAAATAGTTGAGTCAAGCACTGTGTATCTTTTCTCCAACCTTCACTCTCAGTCATCTTCTTCTGTTATCTTTTCCATCTGTTACACGTTTCCATTGTTTCTAACCTTTTCTTAGTTTAACCTCTCTTTTTTCTATTGCTTTCTGAAATCATTATCTGAACTTCCCCTTCTATCAGTCTTATTCCTTTCCGTCCTTCTTTCGCCTCTGTTCCTGTGGAGTGAGTGGCGGGAGTGTATTCTGTATGCCCCCTCAGTAGCCCCTCGTTTCACCACAGCCAGAACACAGAACTAACTTGAGTTTTTGGACGTGCTGGGGAGGACTGGAATTTCGAGGAGGAGGCCCCGGCCAACTTGGCACAGAATGCCGCCTTTCCCCCTAACTGGAACCCCACCGGCTGACACTGCTTTAGCTGAGAGCAGTGAGGCCCAGGCAGCCTCCTTCTGCTGTTCTTCTCTCTTCCAGTCCATAAGCTTGTAGTTCCAGCCCTTAACTCCGGGTGGGATGTCTGGAAAAATTACTGCTGTATCTTTCTTTACCTCTTGACTTTGTCTGGCGGCCCCTCTACCTCCCACCCTCGCCACTCTCCCCCCTTCTCTGTCTGTCTCTCATATTCTTTCCCTTTCATTCCTTCCTTTTGTTTCGTCTTCCTGTCTTCCACATATCTTCCCATCTCTGTTTGTAGATTCTCATACAACCAGAGGATTATTCATCCTCTTTTTTTTCCATGTACCTTCAATCCTCACCTATCTCCCTTTTTCTGCGTCATCTTCCGCTTTGCTATTTTCTTATACAGTAGAACAGAACTTCCCAAACTTTTTTCAGCATGACATTCAAAAGCAAATTCAGCAGGGACAGATAATTTCAGGAATACATCATAAACTGCAATCAATATCAGCAATCTACATATTTTTACTGACTGTTCCACCATCACTACAATGATGAATGTCACATTTTGCTGCCAAGGGCCAAGCCCATGGGTCACATACAGATTGTCAGAATGTAAAAACACCTTGAAGAATAAGTTGACAACTCACTTATCAAGCTATTTTAGTTTTGTAACACAACTCCCCAAATAATAGACTCACAAAACCAACAAGTCATGACTTGGGCAATTATGCTGTGAGGATAGGGAAATTCACTCCAAAAAAAGGGGTCTTAGAAGTATTTTCAAAATTTTTGGCTGTAGTACAGTGGAGTGCCAATTATGGGTTGGGAATCAATTACTGCCCCAACGAATTATACCATATATGAAGTAAGGAAGGTGATGTATGATATATGAAGTGAAAGAAGTATCAAGAAGGACATCAACACCTCAGTAAACCATGTAGTCTACATTTCTACCTTCACCTGCAGATGATCTTTAGGTACTGACAGAAAGAACATGATTGTGGATCCAAGTGGTAGAAATGGCTTTTCACCGCTGGATGGCAGGGCAGGATGTCTCTCTGGTGAGGTGTTTCAGACCAGGAGAAGATCCCTGGGGCAGACCCAGGACATGCTTGGGGGAATATATCTCTTAGCTAGTAGCTGGTCTGAGTGTAGGTCTGAGTGTAGAGGTGGGGTGCGTCGGGTAGTATTCATGGTGAAGGAAGTCTGGGCTTCCCTGCTTAGGCTGCTGTCCATATATATGACTTAGACCTGGTTAACTGGAAAATGGATTTATGGGTCAATGGTTGGAGCAGTTTAGAAAGAGAAATGGTCTTCTTCTTTTTTCATTGAGAAAATCAGTTGCATATGAAGTAGTTATTTTTTTTTTTTTATTTTCTGCAGTTGATGCCCCAGGAAAAAGTTATACAATTCCCATTGTAGTCTAGGCCCAAAAGTCAGTTGTATTTCTTTACTATTGTGTAATTTAAAAACATTTATATTATGCTGTAAAACATTTGAAATGAAGGCCATTTTAAAAATGACTGCTGTTTTTGCCTGTTGTTGTCTCATCCACAGAGGAGCCAAGCATGTGTTATTATTATGATGGTGATGGGGTGTGTGAGGACTTTGAGCGTGAGACGGGTGTGAGGGACTGTGGCCTCTACACCCCCAGTGGGTTCCTAGACCAGTGGGCATCCAGTGTCGAAGTTTCCCAAGAGGAAAAGCCCTATTGTTCTGGAGAGGTGGCTGCTGGGTACCCTGCTGTTACTAAGGTGAGTCCAAACACTTTCATCTTTCCACATTTTGCAGTTGAATCGCTGATGTATCACTAATCCATTTTATGCAACACCAGCGAGCTCACACAAGCACGTATATATTTTACATATCGTTGCCCAAGTCATACACTATATGGACAAAAGTATTGGGACATGTTGAATTCATGTATTTCTTTTATAAGATGAGTCTGGGAAAGAAAACGATAATGACAGATATTAAAAGAGAGATTTATATTGTGATACATATCATTCCATTCCATTGGTTGCTTTGGTTTCATTTGTTATCTTTGCTTTCAAAATATTGGGCGTCTGTGTCTCATTTGCTAGAGCAGGTCGTCAAATGGCAGAAGGGCCGGTAGTTAAAATCCTGGCTCTGACTCTCCACATGTCGAAGTGTCCTTGAGCAAGACACTGAACCCTAAATTGCTCCCAGTGGAGCCTGGCAGCGGCCATAAATGTGGGGCGGCTATGGTGGTAGAGCGCGTCGTCCAATAACTAAAGTGTTGGTGGTTCGATTCCCACTCTCTCCTGATCATATTGTGCCCTTGGGCAAGACACTTCACCCACCATGCCCCTCCCCGTATGAATGTGTGTGAATGATCTCTTTGATGACCCCCCCACCTTCGCCCCTTGAGTATCTGGGATAGGCTCCAGTGACCCCTGCGACCCTGCAAAGGATAGAGTGGGTTCAGAAAATGAGTGAGTGCTTTCAAAATGCTTCAGATATGGTATTTACCCAACATTGATTTTGTTTTTGTTTGTTTTCTTTATCCATGACTATGATTTTAAATGTTCTACCTGTAAATTCAAAAATCAAACCTTTTTTTCATGTTCTTACTGTAAAGCCTAATTTTCTACCACAGCTAACTGTCCACTCATCTCACTTAGGAAGAAAGATCTCCCTTAAAAAAATTTAAAATAAAATATTGTTTCTAAAATATATGGACAAAAGTATTGCATCTACAGCTGTAAGATGTCCTTTTTGAGATGATTGGAGGAGTGGTGATATAAACATCAATATTAATAAATTCGTATGATATGTATCCCAATATAAAACTATATTATGACACTTGTCATTATTGCTTTATATCCCAGACCCATTAGAAAAGAAACACCTGAATTCAACATGTCCTAATACTTTTGTCCAGGTAATGTATGAATTAGCCAATTATGCTATGAAGCTAAGGATGTTGTATGTTAAAGAGAAGAATATTGGATTTCAAAGGTCATTACAAATCGCTCTATTGTGCGAGGGGAGCTTTTTGAGGAGGTCATTGCTTTCTCATCAATAACTGTTTTACATATAGTATAATTATAAAACTTCTACTTTTTGGAAGACTCTTGCCATACAACTTTTTTTTGCTGATTTTTGAGTTAAGAGACTGGGGCATTTAATTAGATGTATCCGGGGATGTATGCTGACGTTTGCTACTCTCATTAAAGTAATGCTTATTGAAGACTGTAGAAAAAGCCATTGATTCCACCTAAGCCCGGTGGAAGCATTGATCTGCTGCTACACACAGAGAGGCTGATTGCCCAAAACCTTACAGTAAAGCATACTTTCAATGTAGACACACAAAGCTTCACACACGTAAAAGTGCATTAAACTCAATCATATTTGATTCCATCTGCCTTACATGAATGGTTGAAGACTTGTTATTGAATGGCTCATACATGTTCAGATATACTATCTCCATTATAGGTTACTTACTGCTTACAGTGCATTCTAATTTAGTTTTGTGAACATTTCTACTGCGTCTTACATCATACTTTAGAATGATGTCATTATACATGGTGAAATGTTTTTAACAAAAGTAATGAAGACATGGAATGCACGTGTTGATAGCTTAAGTCTGAACACCTTGATAATGTGCAATATGTGCAATTTTGGACATGGACCTTGTTGTTGTGGCTGAAGTTACATTATACAAGTGCACTTATATAATTGTTCTTGAAAATTTTCTAGGACTTACACAAACAAAGGTAACACATTCGCAATAAAACATTTGACATTTAAATGATATAACTGATAAAAATGGAATGTGTTTCAACCGACAGTTCTGTTACTGGTTTGCTCCTCATGAGTCACTAGTGTCTTTACAGCCAAAAGAAAGGGTTACTATGAACACGCTGTTCACACAAAACCTGCGCTAGGGGAGAACATGCTGTTCCCTAAGGGTCATCTTTGATAAGATCAGATCAAGGCCACTGACTGTACACTCTATGTAGATACACAGGTGCAGGTGCACATGTGGAAAGTATGCAAACACAAGTTAATAAGACACAACCATTTCACTGTGACCATCTCTCTCTCTCTCTGCCCCCTTACCTTTAATCCTACTGTATCTGTCAAAGCAAGAACTTACATAGCTCAAAATAATCAAATGTCTATACAATATGGAAACTGTACATTCAAAATTAAACAGAGTTTGTCAACAAACAAAACAACAATGTGTGAGAAAATTAAAGAAAATATATCTCAAAGGAAGGAAAGATTTAGCTCTCAACACAATGAAAACATTAAAGGAATCCTTCAGTGTGTAAAGGGCAAGGGCTCAAGCCCAAGGTGAGTACTGTGATCTCTGGTCCTTCAGACGATATCACATCAATGAGCTGAGAGAACCACATGGGTCAGGATTACTGAGGGGGCATGAAGCTCTTCAATACAGGCATTAATATCTCTAACCTTAATGATCCAAAAGGAAGACTTGTGAACTGTCCAGAAGCATCATGGAGTCTGTGGGCTTATCCATGGACATTCATGGATATTTCAACGACATAATATATAATCAATATAAAAGCATGATGCACACATTCCAAAGGCATCACTGAAGAAGAGGAGAGTCCTACAATGGCCTGATACTGTCTCCACTTGTCACATGAAGAGAAAAAGTACAAAATTACAATTAAGTCACGGAATGATGTTGGTTGCCTTTATTAGTTCATGTCATGCCAACTTGGGGAACATAGATAGTGCTGAAATTAAGAGCTGATTATATCTATTTTTGGCTTCACTAAACTGTGCTGAAGCAATGTCAATGTCTGCTTATTGAAAAGAATGAAGAGGATTACAAAGATTGCTGAGAGTCAAGCACATAGCTAGTTTTACATACTCGTTTGCTTATGCTTGTTCCTTGAAAAATGTGAAGATAGTGTAAAGATAATGCAACAAGGACTGAAAGAAGTCACACAAATACCCGTTTGAAGTTATGCTCCTGAGCATTTGTGCAAGTGAATGCATGTGGTAACCATCCCAGAGGGTCTTGCTCAGAAGAATGTTCTTCATGACATGTATGTGGAGATGGAGACCAGGCAGAAGTCTTGTCTTCAGGCCTCAGAGCAACATTGGAAACATCACAGTAGCTGATCTCTCATAGTTGTTATAGATGATACCTTTTTTCAGGAGGTTTTCAATTGAGCTGTGTGGTATTATAATTGTTGTTTGACACATGCCATATCTGACCAGGAATTGAACCAGGAAACTAGTCAGAGTCACTCATTAATATGGATGCAAAAGTGCTGTGTAACGCAAATAGTATCTACAAGAAGATTGTACTGCAAGACTAGTTGCCGGCTGAGTAGAGCTAAGTGTAGTTGAGTCGCTCAATTGAATGAATGAACTGAAAAATCGAGTTAGTAGAAGGAATCAAACATGCCATCACTACTAGGCCGATCGCGATAATCAATAAATCGATTAATCACACGATAATAAAAAATGGAAAACAGGAAATAACTCACAACAGCACCGGAACCCCTATAAGCCTGGCTTAACACCCCTGCATCCTAACAAAAAGGGTATCAAAACAGCAATATTATCATTTAGCGAAAATAATTTCTGGGACAATTTATCACCCAGCAAGATTTGTTATCGTGACAGACCTAGTCACTACTGTATTTTTTGCTTTGTGCTGCTTGAGACATTTGGCATTGTAAAGAAATAAGAAAAGAGCTAAATAACCCAGAGTTGTTTTATCTTCCAGAATTATTGTGCAGTGTGCCAGACTTGTGCTCAGTGCTGTTACTAACAGAATGCAGAGTTCTGTGTATGTATGTGAGACTGGTATGGAAGCTCCTGGATTCATAATGTTCTTCATGGATTATACAAGGTTAGATATTTATGCTATCGTCATGTCAAATACAGATGGCTCCCTGTTTGAAAAACTGCTGTTTTTTTGCATGTATATTATCCCATGGACATAAATGCTGACAAAAACTCCACTACCACAAGTTAAATGTGTAGTTTAGGGTTTTATTTTTATAGAAATATGCAACACCCAACTGCTATCACCACAACTGTCACCGTGTAATTAAAATCTGACTAATGACATGTCGGCACGCCTAGAGATCCCAGCGGGCTCTCCCATGTGTTCAGCATGATGTGTGCATGCTCGTGTCTGTGTGAGTGGTGTAAACTGTTTAAAAATTAGAGTTAAGAGTGCAAAAATATGTTAAGCATATGATCACCACCGGTTTTTTAACATCCGAAACAAAAAATCGTGCAACGTAGCACTCCAACCAGAAGTACTCCATAGGTTGGGTGAGCTTGGACTGCTATCCCAATCTGGCCCAGTGAGGAGGCATGCGAAGCGATGTGAGAGGACGCGGAAGTAGGGAAAGCGCAGAGGAGTACCTGCTAGGCTCAAGACTGACCCAACTAAGCCAAAAGTACTTCTGTACAGTACAAAAGTACTTCTGATGGACTATATCAGCGTGTGCAGAACGTCTCATCACAGAATGAGTCACTGTTGTGTCCTAATTTTCACCAAAACCTGGATTGGTGAGAACTTTGTGGGTGACACAGTAGGACTGGAGGGGATGACGCTACACTGAGCCGACAGAGACGCTGGGCTAACCGGCAAACACAGAGGCAGCAGTGTGGCCATCTATGCCAATAACACGTGGTGCTGAGATACCGAGGTGATCTGTACATTCTTCACACCGGACTTAGAGTCAGTGACAGTGAGATGTTGCCCCTTTTACCTACCATGGGAGGTAAAAGGGGTGGTGGTACCCGATGCTGCAGGAAGGAGGATATGGAGGAGCTCCATGATGTCATCAGCACACAACAGACAGCTCATCCAGAGGCATTCTTCATCGCAATAGGGGACTACAACCAGGCAAGTTTAACATCTGTCCTGCCAAAGTGCCACCAATACATTAACTTTGCAACCAGGGGAAGCAATAAACTAGATCTAGTTTTCCCAAACTTTAAGGTCTGATACAGAGCAACCTTCTTCGCCATATTGGCAAGTCTGATCACCTCATCTACACATAAAGACAAGGGTGAATCAAGAGAACCCTGGAACCAGGAACGTCCGGATCTGGCCACAGGATTCC
>JAPTHA010000005.1:42327918-42339869 GCA_029814585.1 Gymnapogon annona | reverse complement strand
TGATCAGAGAGTTTCATAAGAGACAATCCAGTCCGTCAGGAGACAGACTTTGAGGGGGGGGTAATGTCGTGAGTCCGGTGTGTCAAGTTGATATTGTGTATTTCCGGTCGTTTTATTTTGTTGAACGTCCTGAATGTGTTTGTTTTCCCCAGTGTGTGCGTCCAGCCTTACCTTCTGTCTCCGCACACCTGATTCCCATCTGTGTCGCTCCAATTTGTGTCACCTGTTGTCCGTGTTATTTAAACACCACTCTGTCAGGTTGTTGTCCTTGAGTCAGTGTCTGCACCTCTGTCTTGTCTTGTCAGAATCCATGCGAAGGTAAAGTCTTGAAAATTGTATTGTTTAGTCTTGCATCTTGTCTTAATCTAAATTACATTTAGTCTCTGTTAGAGCGTTTTTTGTTCTTAGCTTCTTTGTTTGTAGAGATAAATGATATTTCCTCGTATGAGTGATTTTGATTTATAGTTTAGACTCTTTGTGTTTCCCGTTGTGGGTTTTTTGGTTTATAAAGTTAAATATATTCCCGGGGTTTTTGACCAGCGCTTTTTGTTATAATAATAAAATAGATTCCTGAATTATAACTGTAATTGAAGTTCTGTGTGAACCTAAAATAAGTACCTTTATTTTTTTAATTGGAAAATCTGCTTGTGGGTTCATTCGTCCTGTCGTTACTTAACAGTATGTCTCAAATGGAATTGTTTTTATCCTCTTATCCTCATCTGAACTTACGGGACCATCAGATGGCTATATGGAGAGGATAGAAAAATCTTCTACTAGTGACAAGTGGGTGGAAGCTATTATATCACTTACTGTAAATAAGTCACCAGGGAAGGACAGCTTGTGCCACTGTTGACGGAGGTGTTAGAACAACACAGGAGGGGTGGATGTTTCCCAGACTCCATCTCCCAGACTGTTACTACAGTCATTCATAAAAAACGAAAAGATACTCAAAAATGTTCCTCCTACACATTGACCTCACTCCTTAGCACAGATTCAAAATTAGTCACTAAAATGACTGCTGGGAGACTGGAAGTTTGTGTTCCCATGCTTGATTAAAAAAAAACAAAAACGAATGGACATGTTTCTTACCTTATGATGTAGAATTACTGTTATAAAGATGAATATCCTGCCTGTCTTATATATGTTTCAGTCACTCTCGATCCAGATTTAAGTGAAAATCTTTTCTTCCTTAAGAAAATAATTAGTCAATTCATATGGCATGGTAAGACACCAAGAGTTAGTGTGGATAGACTAACCCTGAACTATCAGGATGGAGGTTTGAAACTCCCTAACTTCCAAATGTACTACTACATTGCTCAAATCAGATTTCTGACCCAGTTGTTTGACATAGGCCCATGTCCTTCATGGATCAATGAAAGGATAGAGATGAAAGAGGACACACAAGTGAATGTATTGTATAACTGGAATAAAATAACAATTGAAGCAGTAACAGACACCCCAATAATCATCCATTCAATCCAATTGGATCCAAATTCAAGTCTGGTATAAACTCTGTGAAATGTTTGAGATAGAAGAGTTTCTCTCTCCTAAAACTCCACTATGGGGAAACAAATTACTACCAATGATTCTTCAGTGGTAACTTTAGATCCTGGAAGGAGAACGCTATTTGTCGTATATAGAACACTGTTACAAGGATGGAGAATTTATGTCCAGTTAGAAGAAAGGTTTGAGCTGGCAAACAAGAACTTCAGTTATTTCCAACTATGTGATTATATTTCTATATATGTATCCAGTTAAACATCTGTGCCATGCTGATCAACCACTATTCAGAACTACCTCAAAGGTGTATACAACCTTATGTTGAAGGTAGATACCAGATAGGGACAGACTAAGGGCTAAATTGGAAAGGGATCGAGGAATCACCGTTGGGGAGTAGTTATGGAGGAACCTGTGTAGAGATGGAGTCACCTTTACTTTAAATGTTATAGGTATAGACTGATCCAGTTCAATTTACTCCAACAGTTGTATATTACCCCACATGAATTACATTAATATACCTTTCTATCACCATTGTGCTTTAGATGTGGTACAGGTGAAGAAACATTCCTTCATTCGACCTGGCAGTGTTTTAAATCGCAGGGAATTTCTGAAGTCTGTTTACTAGGGAATCTATCTAAACTCAATTCTGTTGACAATCACTCAGAAATGTATTGCTATGAAATGGAAATTAGATATCTCCTTTTCTACCAAGATGTGGTTGGAAGGGGGTCAACAGTTGTGAAGTCAAGAGTTGTGTGCCCTTGGAGAAAATAATCTTACTTTATGCAAAAAAGAAGTACGATGTTTTACAACCTATGGCAACTGTTTTTAAACTACATGAAAAATTTACCAGTGTACTACATTGGTTAAGCTCTTTATACGTGAGTGGGACTAGGTGGGCTTAGTAGGGGTGAAGTCAACATATGGCTGTCTATGACTCCTGCAGTTCATTTATTATGTGGGGGGTTATTTGTTTTGTTTGTGTGTGTATGTGTGTGTGTGTTTTGTCTGCTGTCTCTAACCCTGCCGTTGTGGTTTGGGAATGTTTTCTTGTAGTGTATGAATGTAACAAACATTGCCTAATGAAAAATCTAAATAAAACAATTTTAGAATGCAACATACAGAACATAGCATTACAGCAGATGGTGATAAATCACTTAGGAAATGTTAAAAATGGGAAAAAATAACTTATGTCAGGACACAGAAGCAGCGCTGGGTCATTATGGGTTCATTTATATATGTTTCATGTCCTGTACAAACCATGGTTGTCGAGTATTTGGAAAGCTGAGCCCTTCCTTGGCCTCGTACAGTGTTCAGATGATTTTTGCACTTCACTATGAGGCCCAAATATCTGGGGGCCCCGGTAGCTTTCTGAAACACAACACCCAATTTGTTTGTGTGGGTGCAGGGTTTATTGATTTTAATCAGGGGACAGAAGCATTTTCATAAATTAAAAGGTTTCAACATCACAGCCGTGGAGGATGTAGAATATGCATTTACATTTCTGTGCATAGGTTTGTTGTCTATGTGTGTATGGCACAGAAATCCATCTGTAAGAGGGATCTAAGTGAACTCCGTCACTAGGGGAAAGGCGGATGTTCAAGTAGCCTACATTATGTTATTAGAGCCGTTATTATTGTCATTACTCTAGTCCTGGGTAAGGGTTTTTCAAGCTGCTATTCCAACTCCTAATTAACATTTTTTTTACAGTACAGATATATTTTTTCGAGTAATGAGTCTGGCAGTTGCATTTTCACTTTTTCCTTACCTTTACCTCCTCCGGTTTCCCTCTTGACGCAAGACACTTTACTTCTCCTTTTATCTGAAGTGGTGATTTACAAACACCAGTTTGTGTCTACAGACCAAGGGTTGGCTGTTGTCTGCCGGTCTAACTTGCCAGCTGGTATAAATTAAGACCATGTGTGTAACTGTGTTTGTGTGTGTTTTTCAGGGTAGAAACTGAACTCATCTCCTACAATGCTGACACTGTTTTTCATGCATGGCAAAAAGCTGTTTTATTTTGACTGAACATCAAATAATTTCAGTTACATAACTGGAATGAAGCATTTTATGTCCTTAACACTTAATATTTCATATTTGGGGTGAGTTTTTTTTTTTTTTAGAACTATCTATTTGGAAGATTTATTTTTTTTTAATATGTAAAGGACATCTACCTTCGTGAAAGACTAAAGCTATTACTATTGTATCAGGGGTTTTCAAGGGGTTCCTGGTTCTCGAGGTCCGGTGTCTTGCATGTTTTAGATGTTTCCCTCTCCCATCCCACCTGGTTCAATGATTGATCAGCTCATCACTAAGCTCTGCTGAGAACCTGATAACGATGTAATGACATCCAGGTGGGATGGAAGAGGGAAACATCTAAAACATGGAGGACACCGGACCTGGAGGACCAAGATGGAAAACCCCTGACCTAAATGTTACACTGAAATGGACTGGTGTCCTAATGTGGCTTAAGATGTTTAGGATGGAAAAACAACTTTAGCACATCAACAGCACATCCAACCTACTATATACTTCATGGGATGGCATAAAAATATCTATAGTACTCAATGCCCCAAGAAAAAAACATATTGTTAGCCTCGTTAGGCGATTATAGTATAACTGCCCAACTCAAAGTTAAATGGACAAAAGTATTAGAAAACATCTTTTATAGCAGGGGTCTGGGATACAAAACAATATACAAATCAAATATCATAATAAAACTTTTTTTTGCTTTTTCCTTTAAGGGGTCGTCATAGCGAATCTGATTCGCATATTAGGGCCCAGTCCCAATACCCACACTTGCACCCTTGTGCCCCTCAATTGCGCGTTCCCGTTGAAGGGTGCGAGTACGTAGGGTGTCCCAATTCCCCAGAGTGGCCTTTAGCCCCGCCCCCTTTGCACACTTGTTCCGCACTTCGGTGAAGCCCGTATCGTGTATTACTCACAATTCATTGCTGCGTGTAACGTTTTACCAAAAAGGCTGAAAAATGGAGATGTTTGGCGAGCGAGTTACTGCGCTTTTCAAGTGTAAGTATGGAAATATTTTATCTTCTATGATGCTGTACATGTGTAATTACTTTCGAGTTTGCTCTGTTACTTGGAAAGATGCATTAAATATCTGATTAAACATATTAACTGATTACCATACCGGTATGTGTATTTACGGACAGTCTGTGCTAACAATTTCACCACTTTTTGTATTCAACAAGTCATAAAACAGCCGATTTAAACTTTTCACATGTGCAATTAGTTTATAATGTAAAAAAATAAATAAATAAAAACCTTACCAGTTATTTACCCACTCCTCTACATTTGAAATCATACAGCCACCTTAATTAAATGACTAATCACTAATTTGCATTTCTTTCCACGTGTGTGGATGCTAAAACATCTTTTTTTTTGTTCGAACACTTTTTTTTCTTCCACAGGGACGGATGAAATGACATACACTTTCATTCAACTGAGGTCTGGAAAAGACCATCTTTTCACCGGCCACAGGAATGTGTCAACTCAAGGCTGATAGAAACATTTTTAACTAAGTGATAAGCAATAAATATGTATTTTTTTATTTAACATAAATGTCTCTTGCAGTGAAATAATAAAAATCAATAAAAATCTGTAACTAACTGCCGTGTGATGCACAGAATTGTTCGGGCCATTATGGACAATGCACAACCAAAAACATGATGAATAGAGAACATTGGGTAGAGATTCTTAGTTTTAAGCCACAACGCATTTGGTAAAGAAGTGTCAGTGGAAATCTGTCACAAAAAATCCTCAAATCTGAATAATTTGTAATACAATATATTTTAACTTTAGACAGCTATTCTCCATCCAAATATAGGCCATCTAAGATGAAAGCAAACAGTTTCTATACATTTTACTGGTTTTTCTGGCTCAAAATTATAACTTTTGTCACCCAGGCACAGGGTAATGATGGACATCCCTGCAGTCGTAGCTCACAGCATTAATGACCCTTCTAACAAACTCTGGAATGGCTGCCAGAATCTCACGGAAAAGCCTCCTTCGGTTCCTGCGCTTCTGTCTCCTCAAAATAATTATTTGGTATATACCAGTCTGATCGGTTGCTAATACCGATCGTTTTACGGTTGTTTTAGCAATCGGTTGTTAAAACACTGATTGCTGTGACATTTTGGATGTCGCAGATATGACGCAGTGGCGCAAGTTGATGACGTAATCCTCACTGTCCCAATTCTGCAACTTCTGCACGCTTGTAACCTGCGCACTCGAACCGTTAAGTGCACTTCCACCAAGTGCGCACTTCATAGAGGACCGTAGGGTGCAGTGTGGGTATTGGGACAGGGCATTGATTTGCCAGGAGTTTTTATGTTAGATGCCCTTCCTGACACAACCCTCTGCATTTACTTGGGCTTGGGACCGGCACAATGAGACACTGCCATGGGCCCCCTTGCAGCTACAATTGCAAGCAGTACTATGAAGGGTCTTGCCCACGGACCTATACTGGATACTGTTCATTGCTCTTTGCGCCAGGCTGGAATCAAACCCGGGTCCCCAGTGTGCGCCAATCTGGTACCTTACCAACAGCTACCTTATTGCTGCCCAACGTCAAACATCATGAAATAGTTCTTTTTTATTTTGATAAATATTTCTTACTACCACAGCATAAACCATACTAACCAACTGAATTGTATTTTTCACAATATAAAACAACTGTTTGTTTTTTTGTTATTGTTTTGTATCCCAGAGCCTTGTTAGAATGGAAAGACCTGAATTCCAACTGTCACTATACTTTTGTCAGTTTGTTTATTCGTTTGATAATTGTGCTATGAGGTAATATTATGGTCCTTTTTTTTTAGCAATTATCTATGATCTTTGACAAGTATCGGACTGTGCAAAATTATAAGACTCCAGCCAAGGTTATCCACAGTCTAGCTCTATCTGAACTAGAAGCTGCCCAGAGATATGAAAGAAGTCCCTGCAGTCCTCAACATGTCTATACCTGCATGGTTTAAAGAACAAAATGAAATATGTCAAGGTGACAGTCTTTCTGGTGTTGGTGACGTCGATTTGTGACAGGACTTGACAGATGCAGTCCACTCAGACATCTCACATAAAATTAAATGATATTTCTTTACATCCAAATGGATGTGATTAAATATATGTTTAATTAATAGTATAATTGTAATGAGCTCTGTAATGAGATTATTACTGTAGATTGAAAATTAGAACGTTATAATTAATACTATCGATGTTTTATTGTGACTATTGTGACATCTCCAAAGTGGACCATAATGTTAAAAACCAAACCAAACTGAAGAAAATGAAGATAAAAACCTAACAAATGATTAAATAATTAACCTTATTGCCTCCACCAGAGTGTCTCTTTTGGGTCACTGTATCTAGTCCCCAATCCCAGATAAAGGAGGAGGGTTGGAAGTTAAACAAAAAAGAATTGACAAAGTATAGTTCATTTGTTTTTTTATCTTAAAAATCATTTATGGTGTTTTTATACTTTTGTATCTAACACAATGTTATTTCTTTCTCCTACATTGTTCATTACATTTACATGCACATTTTCATTCATGCACATTAGAGGATCACACCATTTAACAACTTCTAGGATAGACAATAAATATCTTCAGTACTCAGGAGTAAACACTGTAGGTGGAGGAAAGGTGAACAGTTAAGATTATCTTTGAGTGTTTTTCTCTTTCTCCTGCATTTTAAATTTAAAGCAGCCGCTATAAAATCTACAATTTATTATTCACTTGCACAGGGTTTGCCTTTGGGTGTTTTTATGACCGGATGTCATCATGTGACGTTGGAGTATTTCTCAAATGCTTTGAAAAAGTAGAAACATACCACAGTCTGTCGACATTTTGTATGTTCGTACATGTCAAAATGTCGAAACAAATGCAGTCTCTTCCTTCCAGTTTCTCTTGTTAAACAGTCATGTTGTAGGGCTGTTCCTGAATACCACATTATACACTGATACAATACAGATACCGATATGATTTGACATGGATTGTTTTCCACTCCACTTGGTTTTTTCAGTTATTATTTTTATTATTTTGATCTTATTTATTTATTACAATAATTGGGAGTAGGCTAAGTGATCAAAGGTTGACATCTGCAAGTGAAGAGTTTACATCTGATTGTCAGTTTGTCTCCGTGGATTCAGCTGATATATCTGCCTTTATCTAAAGCAGATTATATAAATGGAGAGACAAAATAGCGTGCCAAAGATGCAGCGCTGTTTATACAGTCACGATAACTCAGTGCAGCCATGATACTGGGAGGTTTGTAATAGCGTAATAGAGCTTATGTTGCTCCCACATTTGCTAAATTGGTCTAAGTAGGCTTTGCATATTAATAATTGCAGCCATATGTACTTGCAAATTCTGTGTAAAACAATCAGGTTTTGTTACTTAACCTGTGATTAAGTATCCTCAGTGCATTAATCAATGCATGTGACTTTTACTATCCATCAAGACTTGCTTTTGAAAATGCAATTACCCCATTCCTTAAATAATACCCGGCCTGTGGAGAAATACTCCAAGGATTGTTTTTCCATGAGCTCCAGCAGACTTAGTTTGTTTTTACCTAGCGAGGAGCTTGCCACCTGACAGACTAAACAACACAGTGGGTACATCAAATAAAGCAGGCTTTACATCTGATAGTTTTCTTTGTAAATGTAGGTAGTTGTTAAATACATTAATATCGAAGTTATTGGCTGATTACAAAGGCAAATGTTCATAGTTGAGGGATTAATGTGGAAAACAAAGAAAAGCTTTTATCAGGTGACAGATGCAGGATGAGTAATTTGTGGTTACCTCTTTCTGGGGATTGGTTTCTGTTTATGTCAAATATGAATCCTCTCAACTTTCCCTCCATCAGTGTTGACCCATTGGATGCTCAAGTTATATTTGAACCATGTATAGTTTTAAAATCAGCCAGTTGGATTTGTGCGCAATGGATACATTTTGGCTTTGACGTCATTTGTTAAAACTCTTTCACTAAAGCAGAATTAAGGTTAGTGTTGTAGAGGCTGAAAGGTTAACTCAATAAAACCCCCACTGTTACACCTCCCAATTTTCCTCTTAATAGTTAAATCCAATCAAATATTAAATGTATCTGAAGGGCTGAGACTCTACTACTTGTACTGGGAGGTGGTTGGCAGAGGCCTAATGAGCCATAGGAGGTGTGTGAAGTACCTCCTTGTGATGTGCTTCAGGAGTTATGGGTTGTATTTGCTTCAGGGCAGAGGTTGTGGCATGTCAGGCCGTGTTTGTCTTGAACAGTACATTGTCAGAAAAACACCCAGGGATGTGAAGGAAAGACGGGGAGAAAGAGAAGGTGTGTCACCCGTGTTTAGATGAATAAATGATGAGTTTGTAAAATGGGGATTTTGTCACTCGGACTGTGAAAAAGGAAAGGAAATGTGCTCTCATTGAGAGCACAGTTTACAATTACTGTCTTCATCGTATAATTGATTGACTTATATAGAAATAGATTAAAGTATTGGGACACCTTGAATTTAGGTGTTTACAGTGGGGGTGTGCCTGCAGTGATGTCCTACCTGACTTAATCCACCTCTTAAAACCATAATTATGCATTATGCATTTAGACCAAAACACATACAACTGGGCACTGCATCACCTTAACATAAAGTCAAATACAGCAGAGTTCTATTAGTCTACTGAGTTTTATTCACTCCACCAACAGTATGAGCTGTAGGAAGTTTGTTCACAAAACAGAACAGAGCGCACTGTCAAATAAAATCAATCAATCAAGTCGCACCCAAAGCAGTGTCACAGAAACATGATGATACAGATGAACTGTTCACAGGGAAATAAACAAGTACTTATATTTTGTTAATATATTTTTAATAATAATAATATTAACTTACTTCTTGGAGCCTGCCAGCCAGGGGTACCATTCGTAGTTATCAATTTGAAAGTAGCGGATAAATACTTCTTCCTGCCGAGTCATTCTTGCTAACGTCGGGGTCGGCCGGCCTCTCTTTACAGTGTCTAGTTTTTCTTGAAAAGTTTTTCTTGAGAATGGCATTATAACTAAATCTGCGACCAAATCGATATCTTCACCTCCTTTAGCCATTGTGGGTTGAAAAAACTAAAACAACTTGTTGCACTACACAAATGAGCAATTTCCTTATTTCCTGTATATCACATTGACATGTCTGCTTACGTCTACTCTGTGCAGCTTTGCATAGTTCCGCCTCTCTCTAACGTGTATCCAATCAAAAGAGGTGCACACACTGATGTTGTAGGCCTGCTAGTTGGCCCCAGGTCCAGGTCTGTTATCATTCACTTTAAGCTACCATGCGCCAGCACTGTTGCTTCTGAAGGCCCAAAGGAAGATTTTGGACCCTGGCAACACATGATAGTGAATATTGATTGGATAAACACTCTAAAATAAACCCCCAATCTCCACCTGGGGCTGGAAGCTGAGCAACTAACTTAGGAAAGCTATGAAATGAAGAGTATATACTATGAGGAATAATTTAATCTACATTTGTGGAAAAAATATAAAAAAAATATATTCCTGATTATGTTTAGGCCATCAGTGAAGGCCTTGCTGGCCTTGAGAGTCCACCACTAGGTGTTTCCTTTCTAACAAGGGTCTGGGATACAAAGCAATAACGACAGATACCAAAATATTGTGATAAATGTTGAATCTTTGCTTTGAAAATGCCCCAGAGATTGTTTTTATCTTATTTCTCTGAACATTTTTTTTTCAATTTTATCAAAAAATGTTAGCCACCCATATTTTCCTGCTCTGACTGTAAATAATATCATTCTATCACAACTAGCCATATAGTTTCTTCTCATCTCACTGAGGAAGAAAAGTCTCCCATTAAACTGAAAAAAGGAAATATTGATGTGTATAAACTGTATGGACAAAAATATTGGGACACCTCATGTCTATAGCTGTAGGGTGTCCTATTCATGATGATGGGGCATATAAACATCAATATTAAGAATTGATGTGATATTTATCCCAATATATGACTATATTATGACATTTGCCATTATTGTGTTCTTTAATATCATTCAAGTAATGGAGGGTGTACAGTGTATCAAATAATGCTACGCAAGATGCATGAACTGCTAGCATCTGCCAAAATAGAATGTTTTTTCTTTTTTTTCTTTGACAATATACTCTATCCTGTGAATATTACTTGGTGGCTGGTAAAATAATACATGTACACAGTTGTGTTCAAATATGCCAAACGTCTCTTGCAACTCTCAGGTGTTTGTCACCTGCATTTCTAATTTCTGCCACTTCAGCACTGAGCAAAAAAAGGTCACGTCAACAGATCCACGGGACAGATATATGGACAGATAGCTGGTCCGACCAGTTTTTCACTGTGGCAGGATCTTACAGTAGCCTCTCTAGCAATACTCTCATGTTACTGGTGTCTCATTTCACTTGCTCAGGGCAGCGGGCGAAACTCATCGTCCTTGTGTATCTGCCCTCCCTCACCTTTGTCTGTGTCAGAACTATTCCTTAGTACCCTTTAACCACCATGTCCATCTCCTATGGGTCCTTCTTAACACTTCAGTCAAGTCTTAGCATTGTCTTAAACGTGGTTGACAGAGCTAGATATTAGTAAGTATATCTAATATAGTGTTTCGTCATGTTTCATGGGCATTTTATACATCATTTTTCATCTGTGATGTTGGAGGTCATGTATTCAGTAATCATATTCCACCTTTACATATTAGTATTTTATACGCAGTATGTACAGACTAACTGCTAAAATGTGCTCCACAAGTTTACAATGATTTTCCACGCAACTCTCCATTTGTATTCATTGCTAACCAGAAAGACCTAGAAATAGAAATAATAATAATAATTTTCTATATTGTTAAAGCTTCCATCAAGGGAATTCATACTGGATAATAATATAGAATATGGAAACTCGGAAATGGTTATTGTTTCACAGATTATAGGACATTCGGGTTACAATCACTGTATAAATGCTATATATATCAAAAGATATTTTGTATCATCACTTGACAAAATACAGTACATTTTATTTGTGGAGTAATGATTCATTTGGAACTAATTTCTTTAGTGTGCCAGCATTACTCCACAAATGTATTGTAAATGTATCTATTGTATCATGTCTATTTTCTATACCTGTTGATTACTCACTTCTCAAATGAAATGTGGTTGATAATTACTTCTACTTTGCAATGATAATGTCCTCAAATCATGCACTATACTGGAATACAAGAAGACCATAACAGGATTACAAAAATCTAATTACGAATCAAGATAAACCTCTTAAGACGTGAATTTATATACAATTATATTAAAAAAATAGTTTTGTTTTTGCTTTAAAATAGCGGCTCAATTAAGTGGAGATTGTTAATTTAACTATAGAACATAGACATGATACAGTTTTGAGTATGTTTCATATTTGTAATTGTTGGAATTGA
>JAPTHA010000005.1:42305684-42324003 GCA_029814585.1 Gymnapogon annona | reverse complement strand
AAATACTGCACATCAGTGTAAACAGTACTATAAACAGTGAAAATACTATATATTAGTGTAGACAGTACTATAAACAGGGAGAATACTATATATCAGTGTAAACAGTACTGTAAACAGTGAAAATAATATATATCATGCTAACGACGGAGCCTCTAGATGTCCAAGTGCGTGATATCTGATGACAATGAAACAATGACTAACTATATTTTCCACCAATTATTTACATTTATTTATAGAATAAGTGGATTTGCAGGTATTAAAGAGTCAAACAAATCAGTGGATGGTTTTGGTTGGGGGAAGATGTTTGGATCTTTATGTGTTAAGCTAAATGCATTCTAACCAATACGATAAATAACTATAGGTAATGGTGCATATATATTTATGTTTTGTGCCCTTCATTCAGGCTCACTTTTCTCATCCCATGGTGGCAGCAGCTGTGATAATCCATCTTGCCGCTGATGGAACAAGCTACATTGATCAGACACAGTGCAACATCACCGTGCAGCTGGTGGACACCAAGGAGAGCATCCACGGTCTTGGTATGAACAATACATGCTGTTCATAACCCTGTTCCAGGTCTCACAGAACTGGTGCTGTTTGATTTAAGAACCCCTTTTGAAACACACAATGTTCTTCTTTCCTTATGTCTTATGTGTCATATGAAACCAAGGCTATGTTCAGACAGCAGGTTTTGACAAAATTTAGATTTTTTTCATGAATTTGCGTGCTTTATTTATATTATTATTGTTTTATTCATATTACACATTAAAATGAAAACTTCTGTCAGTTTTGAGTATGAACTGAATGAGACCCTGAAGTGACTCACATGAACAAAAGAGGTCCTCATGTAATACATGACGAGGCACACTGTGTTTACAGAAGAAAATATGTTCTTCCCACTGCTCTTCCTCCTGGGAAGAATAATGACAACATTTGTCCCATTTTAATGATGTTAAGATCGGATAAATGTGACATGGCCATTCAGACTGAAGTCACATTTTAAAATGTCAGATATTTAGGACAATGGATTTTAGGGCCACATATGAAAGTGGCCTGTGTCAGATTAGTTCTGTTCAAACTTCTTTTAATAGGTCACATATGGGCAAAAAAAAATCTGATTTTGGACACATTTACCAGCACTTCCTCAGATTAAGGGAGTGTGAAAATAGCACAAGAAGAAATACACAAATATTTTTGTGGAAAATGCAAATCTGTGCTGAGTATGCAAGTGTATCAAATGTGACATTTTCTTACTAAATAGGAGGTTTACCTCTGCAGTTGTTCCACCATGTGGAGTTTGAGAAAGTTTGATCCATGATTCTCTGTGTCAGCCTTTACGAAACTATAATATGATCTTTTTCAATGTCATCCCTATAGGTGAATGGCGTCTGAGCTGCCGCACCAACCCTTTGGTGATTCCGGTGAGCCATGACCTCTCCGTGGCCTTCTACCACACAAAGGCCATCCTGGTCATGTTTGCATCAGAGCTTGTGGCCATCTCAGGCGTAGGCCTGCGTTCCTTTCAGTCCTTCGATCCAATCACCATAAGTGGTTGCCAGAGCAATGAGATCTACAACCCCACGGGCCAGAGGTAAGGCTGGACCTTAGCATTAAATATGTTTTACACCAACAGCAACCACAGAAAAAATAAGTTTAAAGTAGATCATGAACATCCTCTCCAAGGGGGATGGCTCATGGTTCTAATCAGTATTTCTGGTCCCATTTGTCTTTCTGTTTTGACACATTTTATTTGATTAGATTACACTTTATCGATCCTACAATTGGGAAATTCAATGGTCAAGGGAGTGACAGGATAAAGTGCAAGAAAAAAAAGTGTGTGCTGCTGAGTATGACCTCAGACACACAGTTAAGTAACGATACATGACAGGGTGACAGGCTTGTAGTGGTTTGACTTCTTGGCATATTCCAATTTAGGAACTGGGGCCACCCAGGGGGTCTTCCTCAGGACAAGGTGCTTCTGCAGAGTAGCACTAAGAACTTAGTTCTAAGAACTATCCACCTAGAATTTAGTTCTATAAACTGTTCTCCCTAGGGGAACTTTTTCATTGTGCATTCCCACAGACAACAACCACCTTATGGAGTGTGATGTAATCTTATTCTGCATCCGCCAAAGCACTTTTAAAAAAGGTTGTAAGTACTAAAAAACCTACTAGCGCTGTAAGGCTCAGGGTGAAAATGTAAATGACCATCTCACACAGCTGCTTTGCAAAAAGCACAAAGCTGGGTGGTGGATGGCTACAGGTGGGAGTGGGTGGTGTGAAGAGGCGCGACTGGGGGGTGTGGGTGAAAATGAGCCGTTGTGTGATAGTGGCAGCGGCTGCTGGGCTGGACATGTGTGGGGGGGGAAGCAGCATGGCTCACGGGCTGGGGTTGGAATAAAATCTTCTGAAAAGCAGTTCATTAGCCCTACACTGGTCTCCCTCAGGGGTCACTCGCTGCACTTATGTCCTGAGAAGTTCTTCAGTTCCGCCCCTTTTGTCTAAATATGGTCACTAGTCACAGCAAAGAGCCAACGTGAGGCAGTGAAAAACAAACTCCAGCCTGAACTCAGCAATCCAGAAACCAATGGCAGATGTCAGAGTAGCTCCATCCATTCTTTACATACCATCTGTAATTCACACTAAGCACATCTTGCTCAATAGCCATCTTAAAGGTAAAGTACACGTCATTTAGAATTAGTGTGCAGAAATGAGGCCTTTGCTGTACAGAGCAACAGACAGACAGAAGTCACAAATGACCAATTACCACACCAGTGTCATGCATGAGACAGGTCACGCTGATGCCACTCGCAACCCTTTCAACGCTAAATAAAATAATAAACATTGCAGTACACAGGGCATAGATGGTTGTGGGGTCTGTGCAGCGAGATAGAGATGTTTGTGGCTTTTGTTTTGTGCCAGTGAGACATCCAAGAGCACCTAAATAGATTAAAACTGCTGTGTATCTGCCACAACCAGCAGATTGTTTGCAACCACACAAACACATACTAGTTACTTTGTCCCCCAAGTTGTTGCTCAATTTCTTGCCTTCTATTCTTTTCTTCTTCATCTAATTTCCAGCGACGCTTAAAAAATGCCATCTTGTCACATTTCACATTTCAGTGGACAGCAATCAGCCAGTTTTATGCACAGTATATCTTTACAGGACGAGAAGGAAATTTGTCCTTTTTCGAATATGGATTTGACTCATACTTTTTTATGTGTGTCTTTTTTTGTCCTCACTTTTTTATCTTTTTTCTGCTTCCTGTCTTCTCTTCCATTTGTTTCTCCTTTCCGTCTTCATGTCTGTTTTCCTGCGCAGTGGTCTTTACTTTCACGTCATCTCTCCCTCTAACTCTTTTCCATCTCTTTCTTTTGAATTCTCCCCTTTCTGTGCCTCTTGCTCCCGCTTTCCCTCTCTCATTCTCCTGGGCTAAGCGAGCACATTTCCCGTAATACTTATGCCTCCACAAAACACCACATCCCTTTTTCCCTGAGTTGTTAACGTTGTTAACAACAGAAGCTGTTAACATGACTCAGTTTTATGTTCTGTGCTTGTCTGCAACTTTGTGCATATATACAGCACAGTAGGTTTTCACTTTTTACATTCATTCTCTTGACATTATTTCTTTCTGTGCTTAGCACAGACCTGTTGAACTTGTTAACTGCAACATTATTTCAATGATGCTGTGAATCTGCATCTATTTCAGTGTAATTAAAGCTACTGTGAGTTTGTGCTGGTGTTGCTTTTCTTCAGGGAATTTGTTTTACTTTGTGTTTTAGAGTCAAAACAGGTGCAATTACACCAAAAGACAAGGTGTGGAATTTACATTTGACAGGTTTAAGATGTTGAACATGAACTGCAAACAGGAACACACTGAACAACAACAAGGATTTGAATTTGGGCTCAGTGGTTTTAGATTTGGACTCTTTTTTTTGTTTTTGTTTTTTCTTCTGAATCAGCCCAGTTACTTTTTGGCACCTGGTTGAATTCCAAAAAGCAGTTACACGGTCAAAACTCAGTAAATAATTCATTTTAAAAAATGTTGAATGTCAGGACAACACTGCAAACAACAGTAAACACACAAACGACTAGGACAAGAGCCTAAACCATCTATTTTCAGTCTCACACACCCTTCAGTGACCCCCCCCATTGCACAGGTGGCAGGGTGCATTGAACATGCTCACATGTCTATTGAATTGCAATGTTTACTCTATCAGAATGTTTTGACATCTTCCCTATTCAGTAAACAAATTAATTTTCAGGAATATTTTAAATAAATGACATATTCCGAACGAGCACCACAAACACAGGGGTTAAAGGGTTAAAGCATGAAGAGGTTGAACTTTGCATTCCGTTTACTATCATTCATATCTGTTAATCTTCTGCAGAAGATGTTGACATCTTATGCACTTTATTTAAAATATCCCTCATTATATAGTCTTCTCTTTGCTTGTTGTTTTTCAAGGTAGATTGTTTTCCAAATAGTAGTTATTTATGTCAGAAATTTCAGAGTGACGGCAGAAAACCACAGATATATTTCTAACAAGCTAAAGCATCCACAGAGGAGACATTTTGTCCACAACATGAGTTTAGTGTGTTGCAGTAGGTAACACACCTCATCCAATGTATATATTCAATAGGATGTGAGCAAAGTAAATAAGACATCTGGCTTAAAAAAAAATATTTGTATGCTTTTTTTCGTGTTCTATTGCAATCATGCAACTCTTCTTGCATAACGTCTTTGATGTTTATTAAAAAAATGTGTTTTTGTGATTGACAGCTGTAATCACCAACTGCTGTCAAAACCCTGTCAACCTGCACACAATCTGGTTGCAAAATGCGTCAGAGAAATAAGATAAACCGTGTGGTTTTGGCAAACTTTCAAAAGAGGTCGAAAGATAAAGCATATTACTGATGAAATAGGTGTTGAAGCAGTTTGTGTTAATAAACACAAACTATAAAGAAAAAATAAAATAAAGAAATAAAGAACAATAAAAATATATGATAATATTATAATGCGATTATAATTATAATATTATATATTAGAATTTTATAAAGAAAAATAATCGCAAAGGAGAGGTTACGTATGCAAGGGAAGGAAAAAAAAAACACATGGGAGAAAAAGTGGTTCAATTCCTGCAGGAATTACTTTAACAGTGTTTTCCAAGGCCTGTATTTTGTTACATTGTCTCTTTCTCTCCTCCTCCTTCTTTTTCTCCTTCTTCTTTAAGCAGTCAGCTTCATAAGGGAACCCTACACTGTAGAATGTGCACTGTTGTAAAAAGGTGCCTTAGGCTTCCAAACATTCCAGGAGCATTAAATGCCTTCTCCATCAGGCTACTGGTGTAGAACTGCATCCACACTCTGTTATTGTAACTTCCACATCACGTATCCTATGGCCTTTCATTCAGAAATGAGTATCTGCAGTATCTGTGTGGGCAACCTTTCCATAAACACCACAGATATGGCAGTCTTTTTTTCTGGTTTGTTGATTTGATATGTTCAGCAGTTGCTGATGGAATGATATGGTTGGTTCTGATGCACAGTAGTACTGTTTATGTAGAAATGCATTTCTGTTGTCGCATTTGAGTGCGTGCAGTGTACATCAAACATATACGACGCTTCAACCTATATTTTTTCTTCTTTTTGTCTCTTTTTTTACCCCTTCCTTTAACAACCCCGATAACTCTCCCTTTTAGTTGTGTACATTATTCGTGTGAAGCCATTGACTGCCAGGAACCCTTAATCCGCAATGCAGAGCTCAAGTGCAGTAGCCCTGGTCGCCACTTCTACAATGGAGACCGCTGCACTATCTCCTGCAACTCCGGATACGTCCTCCAGGTCCATCAGGATGACGACATCATCAAGAGCCAGGTAAAACGCGAATATGCAGAAATGGAGATGAGATATATTTGTGTATATATCTCATCCATACATATACATATATATATCTTCTCTATATATCTCTCATCTATACATATATATATATATATATATTCTCTATATATCTCTCATCTATATATATATATATATATATACTGTATATATATATATATATATATACATATATGTATATATATATGGAATACCTGTGTGCAAAGGCGGAACACGCACACGTGAACATGTATTTATGCAAAGTCAGGCGCACAAAGAAGAGAGTGAAAACAGAGTGAAAACAGGCATTCTTCTCTGTTCTCCTCCTTATCTATGTATCCATTTTGTCACCTGCAAGAACTAGGCTTGGCACGGCAAGCCCCCTGGGAGAATGACATCATGAACATCCAGGTAGATGAGTACTGCACTGAAGCATGGAGACGCCCCAAGTCTCCTCCTTCTGTCTTGCTACACGTATACGCACATGCACAATACACATATATACTCTGTACCAGCAAAGACATAACAGTGTTTAGTCTCTAGCTGAGTACGCTGCACCATCACCTCAAACAGTCACTTTGTATTTCTACTCCACTGGGACGATGACATCATTGCATAGTGGCTGCTCCCTCTCCCTCCCTCACTCCATCCTTGCTCATTTTGCACACATTGAAGTCACTGGTAAAGGGCAGAGATTTGCTGCTGCTCACCCTCACACACAGCAGCACACGTGAACGCTTGTATGTAGAGATCAACATACAGGGAACATAAAGTAGGCAACCATCTGTGAAAATAAATGGCGTACAAATGCAAGGCTACACACCCAGATGAATGCACGGTTAAAAAAAAAAAACAAGACAAAACAAAACAACAAGAAACAAGCCAACGTGGTAATTGACCCTGCATTGTAGACCCTTTGGATGGGGGCCAGGTTGCTGTTAAGCCTATATAAAGGCTTAATTCTTCTCCGTCGCTCTGTAAAGTAGTGTGCAAGACAATCTATTAATGCTTTCTCTGGGAGATGGGAGGGTCAGGGAATATGGTAAATTTGATTTTTATGTGGGTTGGAGTCAGGGATGAACACGCCATTATGCAGAGGTATGTTCATCTGTGTGTATTTTGTTTTACAAAAGACGAGGACATAAAATATGAAAGGAGGAGTGCATGGATTCCACTCTCACCATGTGGTCTTCTTGTCTTTTTCTTCTTTAAATGATCTGCTCTCCCTCTTTCCCTTCTGGTGTCTGTGCATGCATACACTAAAGTAGGATGTGCTTGAAGTGGAAAACAGTTTAATACACTCATACTCCATCGAATCTGGCCAGACCTCTAACTCCATTACATTTGATTGACAGTGCACAATGTGGCTATTCATCCATATCAATTCATTTAGGGATAAGTTGTTCTTTGCAGGGAGGAAGGGAGGAGGACAGAGAAAAAAAAAGTGCTGTTGGGAGATACGAAAGATGTAGAGACTGATAGACAGGAAAAAAGCAAAAGGGAGTCAAGACTAATGCTTAGTTTAAGGCCCTACAAAATCATCATTACTGTTCAGTATTGTTGTTTTGTTTTCCCCAAGAATCTGAAACATGTCTTATTTATAGGAACACATAACTCCAATGATTTGGAGTTCATTTCCACACAAAACAGAGAGCATTTTTTTTTTCCTTATGTGTCTGTAGAATGTGTTTGTCGAATTGCAAATGTTATATCTTGTCATGGCTAACATTCATCTGCTTCAGACTTCAATTCTGCTTTTTCCAGACATGACACTTTTAGATTTGATTCTATTTTTTCTTGAAGTTGTTTTGTTGCTTGGTTGGTTGGTAGCATAAGATAAAATATGATTTAAGCTAGTTTCAAGAAGAGAAACATTCTGTTGTACGATCTTTGTGTCAGTTTGCACATATGAACCTGTAGGTGAATTAATTACATTAATAATGGCGATATTTTTCATTTGAATCAATCCATCTGCATAAATCTTCGAGATGAATGTGTTCTGATTGAAAAAGTATATTACTGATACAACTTGGACAGAAATCAAGGTGCAATTCTTTGCATCATTAAAACTATTTATTAATGATTAGTTGAGGCCATATATATATATTTTACTATTATTTTTAAAAAAATATTTTAGCCCTCCCCCTAGAGGCTTTTTTGTGTTTCATCCCTCATCTCAGTTGATGGTGAACAATTCTCAGCAAGTCTTGCGGCAGCGTGAGTAAGCAAAGCTTCAGGCTGCTGCCACGGCTTAGGTGTGTTATAAATGTGTAACTGGAGATACAACAGCAAAAAAGAAGTGGTTTAAGGCGACTCTCAGGACTGGTTTTATTTTACCTCTTGTCAGAGACTTTTTTTTTTTTTTTTGGTGGAAAAAGAACAAGATGTTTTAGAAGCTGAAAATAAACCACAAAAAACTAGAGACTGAACTGCAGTGATAGGGAAACAAATACTTTGTATAAATAAAACATTTGTATTTGCTTATGAATAAGACAAATCATGTTAAAGTATCTTCATCAAATTGTGTCAAGTCTAATTGCATTTTGACAGAGCCGAATCATACTGTATTACATCGGTAGGATATTCTATAATGTATATTAATAAATGCTTTTATTGTCTTATTTTGAGTTCTCTATTGTGCAGTATATTGTAAATCAATAACTTATGGGCAAATCCACAAAAGGCCTCTGCAGCTTTTGTGGGAGGAAAAACCTGTGCAAATTGGACAAGGCATCAAATATAATTCACAAATCACCCACAAAAGTTGGTATTGTCAAACTGCAGTGCCAACCAGATGTTGGGTTAGAGTTAAGGTCAATATTGCACTTTTGACATAAACGCGTCATATTCATACAGTCAAAAAAAAAAAAAAAAAAAGCCTCTTTCTCCAAATAATTGACAGAACAATATATCAGATCTCTGGTGTAAAACACTCAGGTGCAAATTTTTGTGGGTGTCTTTGCACCTCCAAGTAATTAACACAAAATCTTTAATGAATAGGCCCTTAACAGAATACATTGTGAGTGCGAACACTACAACTCCCTGAAGGAAGTACAATTAGGGTGAAATCAGCCCTTGGATGTGTGTGTTTTTTTAGTGATGTGTTTTTTAGTCTATGTTAGGAAATTCTACATTGCCCAGTACAGAGTAGTATGCTTCTTAGTTGTGCCATCGAAATGGCTGATAATGCAGTTTATATATATATTGAACATTTTTCATGATAACTGTACCCATTTTATTTGTATGCCATAGCATGTTCATCTACAGTAATTAAGTCAAGTTAACTCAAATTATGACCGTGTCAAATGGAAAATAAGTCCTTCGCATTGCCTAGGGTCATCACACCAAACGTCCATCCAAATTTGTCAAAGTTCAATGAAATAGTCTATTTTCTCGATGTACTTGAACTGACAAAGCCAAATTTTTCACTTAGTTTTGTTACTGGCTATCGCTGGCAATAGCCAATAGCCTGCAAATTCGTGTAGGACAGGCACTGATTTAAAACAAATGCTGTGTTTCGTTTTGGATTAAATGTAAAAAGATGTATTTTATCCCAGGTTGATGACAGGAATGATTCAGATGGACAGTATTAAATCAATCAGGGCAGATTTACAGGCTGCATCTGCTCTCCTATCTTGGTCTAAAAAGGTGGAAAAGTCACCTGGCCTTGATGAGACTGATGGACTCTGTTCAGCCCTGACCATGGAGAGGTGTCACAACACCAACGTAATAATACAGGAAACAACCTCAGCCAGGGCCAGATTTAGACTTGAGGGGCCACAGCTCTTTTGAATGACACCAATTCATCTTAGAAAGCTTTAAACATATTGTGCCTTTTTTTTTTTTTTTTTTTTAATATTTTATTTTTTATTTTCCATTAGACAACAACATTACATCACACATTACACTACAACATTACATCACGCAACAATCATCAGGCACATATTGTGCCTTTTTACTATATGAAAATGTTTCAACACATTGTCCAATAATATTTGAGAAGAACCATCATGTAAAATCACCAAAATTATATTAGAGGATACTCCAACATACAACTTAGACTTGTTCTTTCTGAAATTTACAGAAGCAAAATACTTGATGATCTCGTCAAATGATATGCTACGCAATTTTTCTTGAGTCAGTTTCTTTTTTATTCTCTTTAGCTGTAAAAATGATCATTCTCCTTATCAATTTGTTGACATCGGACATATAAATAGTTGTAATGAGAAAAAAGTCCAGGCAGACCATTTTAGGCTCAGGGGTAAAAGGGTCTAACACAATTATATACCATGTCATTCCATACATTATCTATAGGCTACTTACACAAAGAACATAGGCACTGAATTTTACAAATCAACTATAATTGAGCTATCTCATGAACACAATTAAAGATTATTTAGCAAAATATTACTTTTAAGAGGACACACTGAGTAATTTATTTATTTATTTATTTATTTTGGTGGCCCCTGCAGATTGTGAGGTCCTGAGAATGTAGCTTATTTAGCCTGCACCTCAATCCAGCACTGACCTTAACACTCATGGGTTTCTTTGATTTTTCACAGGTGCTCACACACATCCACACCAAGGTTGAAATGTGGAACTCCAAGTACAATCTTGTTTCCTTTCATTAGCCAATTCCAGTCTAATATCAGCGATGTTAAAGTGGTTCTGGGAACCACCCACTCAGATAATGCTATCGTCAGAGCAAATCTGTTTCCCTCACTTGTTTAACTTGTAGACATCTGTTTTAATGTCCATATCTGATGAGTGGACAACGACAGAGACTATTCATTTACACAGGATACTCCTCTTTAAAGGGATAGCCACCAGCAGTATGCGTTCCGAACTTAATGTGATTCTTCATCATCTGAACCCATTACCTGTCAGTCAGACTCACTCACACTGCAAACTGTATACAAAGATGGATGTCCTGACATTTTTTTTTTGGTCATTTTAAATAGTCTGAAGGAGATACAAACAGCCTGGGGAGTTTTAACCCCAATTCCAAAGTGATCTAGATATGACCTGAGCCAGACTAACCTCCAGTGTGAGTAGAGCCCTAATAAAATGCTGACTTCTTTCAGGGTCAGTATCTGTGACTGTTGTTATTCCAAAACCAAAGGAACACTGTTGTACTATGCGGTATGAAGTATGAGTGAATAAGTGAGTGAATGAATAAGAGTACAAGCCTCACTCACAGTCTCGGCAGGACTCCCTTTTTACTCTTGTGTAACAATGTGAAAAAAAATCCCATAATTGATATAAAATTGTTCTTAAGTGTTTTTTAAAAAAGATAGGACTTCCAAAATCTGATCCTGATCTGAGGTATAGTATGATCGCTTGTGAGTACGGTTTATTTCTCAGTAACGCACGTTATCATCAATAGCACATTCTTGTCCAGAATGGCGAGTGGAGCAGTTCAAATTTTAAACCAGAAAGTCATGCATGTTCTGAGAAAATACAACCTCTCTGTTTTTAAGTAAAGAAGATTTCTGTTTTCTGAAAGTGTTTCGTAAGGGCTTTTCATGACGATGAGACAATAATAAATCATACTTTATTCCACTGCTGAGCAGCACTTAGCAGTGTACAAATGTGTGCTATTATGGTTTGTACTGTATGTGTGCATGCAGTTAAATGTGATCACCGAATGCTTCTATCAGCCACTGGAAGTGAAATCCCCATATCATTGGAAGACTATGCCATTCAGTTCATTTGCTTGTTTGTCTCTATGCCTTAAATTAGGCATAGGTTATTAAAATTGCTACTGGGAGAGAACAAAGTCAACTGTAATTTTTTTTTGCAAAGGTTGGAAAATTCACACATATTTATACAAACTGTAGTACACAAACTTTCACAGGATAGGGTCATTTGTGGAAGATATAAATGTCAACCTGTTTGTGTCTATGTATTTGTTTGCATGCCCACAGACACACACTCACACACAGCATGGAGTATTCAGGATGAAGAAAACATACAAACACATTCAACTTCAACATAATTACATACATCATTTCACAGGCTCTCTTAACATTCCATCTGCACACATATCTACATTAACCGCATTAACACTAAGGACATCCTTCCACTTCTGCTGCACATGGACTTCGTTCAGAACCTCCCATCATGATTGACTCATTCAACTCTACACCCATTTATTTTTCAGCAGGCACCCACATGTGATGCATATGTTACTTTGTTAGACATCCAAATATGAAAGGAGCTTATTTATTTTAAGGAAACCTGATAGTGTTATGCAGTATCATAATGGGATCAAGATGAAAGATAGAAATACATGGGAAGAGAGAAAGTGTTGTGAAGCAAGAGATACGTAATGCTAACTGGGTCCAGCTTGCGTGGCCTTAAAGTTTGGCCACTCTTTAAAAGCATGTGTGTAATTAAAGTCAACCAAAACAGAGAGAGAAAGTAATTTATGGTGAAAAACACAGGTCGTCTTCCGCCCCCTGTTTTTTTTTTTTTTTCTTTTCTGAGAAGGAAACATAGAAATGATTGAGTTCTCACAGCTTTGTTGTGAGATTTCTTGGCACTGCTATCAATTTAAGATTCTTATTGCGTTACATGGTGCTATTTAATGCAAAAGGATGAAAACAGTTGAGGTTTTGGATGATGCAGCGACTCCCCATTTTGGTCTCATCCCTGCAAATATCATACCACAGGCCAAATAATTTACAAGAATGAGAGTTGTTTCTAATAGGGAATAGACCTTGGATGAGGGAAAAAGTTCTGTTGTTGTTATGGAAATATTTTCTCCCCCAAAAAACTCAGATGAGTGTTCAAGGCATTATATTACCTGCATTATCTTGTTAGTTTTGAGCAAGGACTTTGAATGTGTACAGTGTTGTATAAAATTTGAGTTTACTAGACGTGTGCACATATACGTGCATACTGAATTAATGCAAGACATATGTGCTTTTTGCACTTCATGCTCAGACCTCGCAAGGTCAGAGCTCCTTCAGCAGTAACCCAAATGACTGCTGTTTTTAATCAGAGGCTAGTGTCTGTGATGGGTCGAACATGTTAATGGAGCGGACACAAATCAATTACTATATTTCCTAATCTACCATAAGTATTCAAGTCTCTTTGTCAAAGTGCAGTAGAGTTGCTGCTGTTGAGCAACAAGGCCATGGTTTGACTTTCTGGCCCATGTCTGTTTCTGGAGATTTTTGCATGTTCTCCCCATTGCATTTCCTCTGGGTTCTCCTGTTTCCAACCACATTCCAACAGCATGTAAGGGCCCAGTCATACAAGATAGACTTTGTAAACTTAAAAAAAAAAAAAAAAAAAATCTGAGCCAGAAATTGTCAGGCAGATACGAAGAAGGCCCAGGATTTTTGTTTTTTTTTTTTTGCTGTTGAAAGGGTTTATTTTGTGAATCCAATTTTTATTTCAATACAAATTACATTCCCAAAGTCATTTTCTTTGTATTAGGGAGAAACACTGTGATACAGAGTGTGGTGACAGTGGTATTCCCGTAGTGGAAGATTTCCCTCTCTGTGTGTATGTGTTTCTCTGACGTTGTCACACTTCTACTGAAGTCAATCTGTTTTGTGTTAGGGCTGATTGTGCATTTGTTGGATATCAGTTGTCTGAGTGGCATGACTTGACCTTAGAAATGCTATCAGCAGTTACTTGAGCTGCTGAGAAGCCTGTGAGGCTCATTGACATACAGTGAGCTAAGCCTGATCAAGCTTTGTTAGGTTACACGCTAATTAGAAACTTGCTGGAGTAAGTGCTGGATTTCTGTAATCAGTTTTTATGAGGTAAAAATTCAAATTGTGTGTGCGGGACATCAGGCTGTCACATTAGACTTGTCCACGGAGAAGCTTTTTCATTGTTTGTTTTTGGTCTTTGCTGTGTTTTTTCTTTCTCCAGTCTGACTCATCGGTGACTATAACCTGTGCAAATGGGAAATGGAACAAACAGGTGTCATGTGAACCCGTCGACTGTGGTCTGCCAGACAAGTACCATGTCCATCCTGCTCATTTCAGTTTCCCTGAGGGTACCACCTATGGCAAAAAGAGCACTTTCCAGTGTCGAGAACCTGCGCAACTCATTGGTGGGACACATATTCTGTTTCACGTTGATCTGTTTTGTAGGACAATATCTTTTTCCAAAAAATGATCTACATTTTCATGGAAAATATTGCAGTATCAGATATTCAGAAAGTAAATGAACAAGTAGCAATCGGTCTCTTTAATATTTTAAATACTCCCATGTGAATTTATTTACAAATTTTGTGTATAACTGTGCACAAGTAAATACTTTAAATGACTACGTAGTGCAAATGAATGATGTTGCTCATCTAGGATTTTGCATCTTCATACAGGCTCCAACAACACACTGACCTGCCTTGAGGATGGTCTATGGTCCTTCCCTGAGGCTCTGTGTGAGCTACGTTGCCCTGCTCCTCCTCCAGTACCCAATGCTGTGCTCCAGACAAAGCGCTGCAATGACAGTGGCCTGAAAGTGGGCACGCTCTGCAAATACAAGTGCAAGCCGGGCTACCATGTCACCAACAAACCTAAGAGGTTGGGTTAGAAAATAAGTCATTTTTAGTTAACGCTGCCCTTAAAATCCCCATGAAATGTCTCGGCAAGTGGTATTCTCAAATTGTAGAACAAGTGTTAGTAGGTCTTTTGGTAGAATTTTTTGTAATTTTGTATTGGGCATAAATTCCATAAATTCCAGCATTTTTTTTGTTCAAGGGATTTGAGAGGAATCAAGTCCTCTACACCTCAGCTGATTTTTTTTCAGCCTCTTGTAAAAAAAAAATATCTGACCATTTGCTTCACTTTTCTGTGGTGGTGTGGAATAGTAGTGGGTCATCTGTGTATAGTGTTTTAATTTGGATGTAGAGAGAGTGGTAGATGGAAGTTGGGTCTTTTCAACGTGTAATTTTATGCTTGTTTTAAAGGGGGCTTTAAGACATAACAGTGAATCCCAAAAATATTCAATGCAAAACATTATACCACCTTAAATTGAGTATTATCGGCATGTCTGAGGATATACATTTTGTTTTTTTAGGAGAGCATTTAAGCGCCAGTGCACTGAAGATGGCAGTTGGCTGGAGGGGGCATGTGAGCCAGTGACTTGCGATCCTCCACCTTCCATCTTCCACGGCTCATATCACTGTACCGACGGCTTCCGTTTCGACAGCGTATGCAGACTCAACTGCTCAGATCCTGCCGGTAATACTGCTACTGCCGCCACAGGAGGCTCTGCCCATACGGTGAGGCTGCTGCACGCTCCATGCAAGCAGGTCTGTCCATCTCTTTCCTGCCTTTCTATTCCTGCTGTACCAATGTGTTTGCCACCTGCTGTCATGTTTATAAAAAGTAACCTTCTCTTCTTTCTTTTGTCTTCGCATCCTCCTCGTGTAGCACTTACACTCCACGTATTTTTGCTGCAATATTGTCTGATTAAAATCCAAGTATGATGAACACACCCCTTTAGTATCCCATAGATATTATACACTGTCTATTTTATACAAGCTATTACTGTAAGTATATTACAAATACACTTACTTCCTCACCATCTTTTATTTGATACTTCTAAGTCTGCCCTCAGTGTCTGAACTCCTACCTCTCTTTCCCTGTCTCCCTTAGCCCTACTCAATTTGACGCCATGCTAATTAGATTGGTATTGATTTCCAGAATAGTCCTGCCACAGACTTTTGAAATGTATACACCTTTTAATCTGTTCTGCCTCTTAGGCATTGGGGGTTGGATGCCTGATAAAAATTGGATCGTATTTCCCCCTTTGCAACGGGATGCCATCTCAATGTCCTTGGCTTTCTCTGTGTTTGTGTGTCCATGTGGGTGTGTGTAATTGGTTGCGTGTCAATACATAGTCTGTGATATTTTTTCAGGGCGCAGCGTCAAATGTAATTCGCTGTAGGAAAGACGGAAACTGGACAGGGTCGTTCCGTCTCTGCCCACACAGCAAAGGCCAGTGTTCTTTACCTCAAAATCTCCATCATAACCTCCAGTACTCATGCAAGCGAGGACACGGCATTGGTGTGTATTATTTTTCTCACTATCCCTATAATATTTTGTTTTATTTGCTGTTATTCTGCATTTTTTGTCCTATATGCAACTTTTCAATAGCCTTATTAGTCTTTACAAAAAAAAAAAAAAAATGGGCTTCATTTTTTTTTTATGCCAACTATGCCAACAAAAGATATTCATCAAGATGAAATATAATTCCATGAGCCAAGGAATATATCAAATATAAGGCAAGCATCCATGTTTTAGACTTAAATGTGAAAGAGACAATTTTCCCATTTCCAGTGTTTAAAAAATAACTTAACCACAACCTAAACATTACCAGCATGATTGAAATGGGTCAGCAGTGACCTTCAAAGATCTCAACAGTGACTGCAATCCTCAATAGATGTTTTTAAACCTTTGGGTAACAAATTTTACCAATACTTTGTAATAAACAGGGCAAAATACCTTTTTATTTCAAATTTGTTATGAAAAAAAATGCTCATTAACCCATAAAAACCCAATCAGTCACCGAAGACCAAAAGCATCTACTGATCGAAACTGTTTAATACCTGTTGATCCACTTATTCTATAAATACATGTAAATAATTGGTGTGAAATATAGTTATTTATCTTTTCATACTTATCAGATATGACCCAATTGAACATTCAAAGGTCAAATCTAATATTTTCTCAACAACATTTAAAATACACACGATAGCATTATAATACATGGCAATAAATCACACAGGGAATCTGTAGAAGAATTTGAACGTCTACATCTCAAATGGTTAAATGTAGACCTGTCAAACTAATGTAATATATTTGCAAACAAATGCTTGAAAATCAAATACTGCTAATCGGTGCCAAAGGTATGTCATCAGGTTGAAATGTCTTGGATCTGTGTGTGGTTTTTGCCTGTGGATAAGTTTGTCCCTGTCTTTCTTACTCATGAACTCATACAGGTGAGGAGTGCGAGCTGTCGTGCAGAGAGAGCATAAATGACGTGGTGATCCTCCCTAGCAACATGACAGTAGAAAGTGTACTTAAAGAGCACTGGAGGGACCCGCACAAAGTCAAGGTAATTCATGTTTATGTGTTAGTGTTCCACCTCCCAGCTCTGACAGATGCACTTCACAAAGTTCTGTGATCTACAACTCTTTGCTAGGGAATTTGACGTGTGGTCTCTACATCCTGGCGGCATTATCCACAATGCAATATGCCAGCTAATGCCTTTCATCTTTCATTGCCCAGCGCCATGTTAATGTTTGTCTTTGGGGCATGGCAACCCTTCAAACATTTCTAAACAATTTTTAGAAGTACAAAAACATGCTTCTATCTTCCTGGAAACCTGGGTATAATGACATTTTCAAATATCCAAATCAGAAAAAGTTGGAATAATGTAGAACACAGATTAAACATGAAATCACTGATATTAAAGTACGCATTTAAAAGAAAAATATTTAATTTTTTCACGTTAAGGCTACAAAACATTCCAGAAAAACTTCTCAGAGGAAAGTGTTTTAGTGTTGAGGTGTGTAAGTAAAATAATAACATGATATGAAATGGGGGATGGGGGAAAAGTATACTTCTGTTGGAGCAAAGTTTGTCAAAATGCACGAGAGGATCGGTGAAATAAAGACAGAAAGGAATGGATTATGATATTTCAGCCTCTGTGATACAGAAGAGAATGAAAAGATTTAAGGAGTCCAAATTGAATGCAAAGGCAAGAGCACAAGCCTGAGCTGAACCCTGATCTGTGATCCCTCAGGCAACACAGTACCAAGAACCATCATTCATCTAGAGCTGTTTGAAGCACATGGGTAGGATTACTGTAGAGAACATTTGTCAAGCTCTAAAATACAGAGTTACAGACATTAGAGAATCAAGAGGAAGCCTTACTTAACGGTATCCAAAGGCATCTGGAACAGACCGTCTAGACTCTAGATTAATACTGTTCCAGAAGCCTGTCATGGTCCGGGGACAAAAGTCACAATAAATCACACTTTATTTTTCAATTGCACCCGATCATAACATAAGTTATCTCATGACACTTTACATATAGAGCTGGTGTGAACCACACTCTCAAGCCAGTTTACAGGAACCCAACAGAATCCTTCAGGACTTAGTGACAGTAGAAGGAAAAACTTTCTTTGAACAGACAGAAACCTGGACTCCTAGTGTTGGTTATTTCTGTCATTCACTCTTAATGCTAAAAAGTACTTGAGATTTTGGACCACCACATGCTGCTCTCAAGATGACAAGTTTTCCATTGACACTGATGAATACTTCAACAACTCAATATAGCTCCACATTGTGTGCACATGTTGCCAATATTTGGAGCATCTTCAAAAACAAAGTACTATGGTAAAAGGCCATGTCCCATTATCCATCCATCCATCCATCCATCCATCCATCCATCCATCCATCCATCCATC
>JAPTHA010000005.1:42227545-42245816 GCA_029814585.1 Gymnapogon annona | reverse complement strand
TGTGTGCTCCTACCTCCACTCTTATAGGTCACCCTATGTTCCTGCCTCTTCTGGAAAAAAGTATTCACTACAGCCATGTCCATACTTTTTGCAAAGTCAAAGTCCAAACCTGCCCATCACCTCCTCATCACCCCTATGGGCATTGCATCATTAGATTAGATTAGATATACCTTTAATCGTCCCAAAAGGGGAAATTTCATATAGAGCAGCAGAAAACAAAGAGTAGAAAAACAGAGTAGACATATATTCAACAGTTGAATTCTTGTACAACATAGACAGTATACATGATTGAAGTCCCAGATATGATAACGAGGCTCTGTGATGTGTAGTCTGGAGCTGAGAGACGGTGGTGTGAATCCCCTCGCAGGCCACCGTAGAGTAAACATCAACCGCTAACAGCTAATTGTTAACAGTTCAAAGGTACAACGTTCATAACCGCAACAAACAGATCAAAACCGTAACACCATCTCATTCACATGCAACCAGTCCCCCCCTCTCCTCCACCACTGTCCCTCGTTCTTCGGTCCGCTCTCACCAGTAGAAAACCACCAAAGCAAACGATGGAGTCTGGTGGTGTCTGTGAGCCAGGAATCCTTCATAGCCAGGTCACTCTGCTTGTACACCCGCCGCAGTCAGGTCAGCACCGTTAGGTCTCCATCACATTGGTAGATCTACTGTTACACGCACACCGAACCAATGGAAATCTCGGTTGTACCATCCCCTCATCCCGGTACACGTCCCAAGCTCTGCAACAGCTGCATCAATGCAATAGTTCCCTGAGAAACACGGATCGCTCTCTTGGGAGTACACCGCTGTTGCTCATCCCAACTGTAAACAACGGACTGGCTCACAAGATCCCTCGTTGGTGTTAAAGAGGTCCATCATGAGTAGCAAACAGACTACTACCAACACAAAAACTTCATAAATTACACATGTCCATGTAATACAAGAGTCCAATTAACAGGAGTACAAGAGTTGAGGCAGAAAAACTTTAAGTAGGAAAAAAAGTTAGAAGCTGCTGTAAGAGGCATGCCATAGCAGGCTGCAGCCTGCTATGGCGTCATCTTGAAAAGAAGTGAAGTGTCATGGGTTGTTTGTCACATTTATGTTGCCAGCTGGCAAATTAATTGGTAAAATACTTAAAGAAAACATATTTTGACAAAGAAAAACCCAGATCTCTGAAGCTGCAGTATTTTTTTAGCTCAGCACAAACATGGCTCAGTATTGTCTGCGTTGCTTATTACTCCAAACAGTGCACTTTATATTTTATACAATTTTGAAACATTTACGCTTTCATGTATTTGCAAATTTCTTGCACTGTTATGAGTCAGTTTCTTTCCTACACAGTAATTTTCATCAAAACATTTAAGAAATGCCTGAAAAATTTCTAGAACATTCATTTGGATGAGGTCCATGTAAATAAAATGCTAATATACATTGTATACTATCATTTTGAGAAAATATAGTCAAATAACTTTTTTTTGCTCACATCACCCAAACCCAAGCACACTATTTGCCTCAAATATGTAAAATCATGGCAATAAATAAATATGCAATTATGTGAGTAAACAAGTAATTAAATTATGAAGGATGGTCAACTCTATGCTTTGAAAAGATGTGAAGTCAGTGAATGTGTCTTCTGCTCTACACTTTAATGCCCATGTACTGAAGCAGCAGCGATAGAATGAGCAGCTCTGTCCAAACAGCTGCTATTTGGGAGGGACTAGTTACTGGGAAGAGTAAGTCCATTGTATCCCAGAGTGAGTCTGTGTGTGAGTGCATTTATGATGTATAAACAGCGCCTTTTCCAATAACTTTCTGAAAGATGAGAATGTTGTTGCCACGACTACAGTAAACATTGAGCATGGTAACAGACGAACAAAAATGAGATTTATATAAAAATACATAAATCACATTGAAATTATAAGCTGTGTTTTTAGATGATTAAAGCCAAGCTAAAAACAAACTCAAGAGTAATTAATTATTGTTATAATAATATTAATCTGCCAAAATCAAAAGTGGTGCAAACAAGAGGTGTATGTGTGAACATGGTGGCCAACTAAAGCAACTGAAAATGCTGTCTTGTGCATTTGCATTTGTGATAAGATATATCTTGGGTGGATAGAAAAGCAGCTATAATTTAATACCAAATGGGGTTCCTAAAATGGAGTGTACCACCTGATCTGCGTAAATGCAACCTCAAAGTCACTCCCCACCTACTTGGGTGTAAGCTGGTGGCAGTAGATCATGTACACACAATAGAAACACATACTGGATATTGTGCTTGCACTAAACTACTCAGTTACAATGATTCCCTAAATTTACAGGATTGAAAGTTTGTTTTTCCTGTCAGTCTGACAAGTCTTGATTTTCCAAACCACCAAATGCAACTGCATTTTAAATGCTTGACCACCAATTCACCATAGACAGTCAACAAAACTAAGTAAAACTAAGAATTTTGTCTTCAGGCTCAGTTGTTGCTGTTTATGACATGAAGGAGCCACATGTCAACTTAGGTCAATTTAGGCAAGAGGCCTCAAATGAGCAGATAGGTCTGCACACACACATGCATGTATTCCACACTCCCAACATAAATACAAGCATAGTCCATAAGAAGTGTTCAAGGTTCCAAAGCTTAAACACATCCTGAGATGAGGAAAACACACACAGAGAAGGGCAAAATTCCATTTATTTTGAAAAGCAGTGTCTGCAGAGTATCAACATCTGTCTCTAGTTAAGCAAGGAACACAGACATCCTTTTCACTTATTTGCAGAAAAAGGGGGTACGATTTTCTCATTTCCCTTAAATTCTTACGTCTGAAACAACAGAATACCAAACAACAACAATGGAGGGGGGAGCTTGAAAGCATGTCAACCAGACACGAATTAAACACTTTCAGCACCATTCATGATGCTAAATGTGTCAGAACTAAAAAAAGAATAAAAGACCATGTTTAAACTATTTCCATGTAACCTCCCAGGTTGCAAGGTCTCTCCACTTCAAAACCAGATTTCATGCGATTCTAGTAAGTGGATCCTTAATAATTGGTTATGACACATGCACGGCCTCAAAGGAATACAGTTGAAGTTGAAAAACAACAACAAATCAGTGATGTGTGGTAATAGAGAAGTACATTTTGGTATGATATAATGTTGTTTACAGTACATGATAAAAACAATAGTGACTCACACCATACTCTGAACAATCATTCTACAAAAATGGAAAAAAGAAAAGAGGAGTTAGTATAGGGTTGTAAGAATTCTGGAGAAAATTTGGGGGCTCCTGGGATTGTCGACTCCTGGAGGAGTGCTGACTATGCTTACGTTTCACTTGGCCATCCTGTTACCTTTTAAAAGGCACCACCAATAGAGCTTGCTTGTAAATTATCCCAACGAGGCTCAACCCTGCCAACTTCAGGCAGTAAATAACCCATGTTCGCTCATCCAAAGGCAGCAACCCCACCACAACCACCACCAGCACCACCTCCCACCCTGCCCCTCACCCCTCACTAGCTGCCCACACACATACAACAAACACACAAGCCGACCACCCCAAATCCCCCATATTAGGTCCCAATGGCCAATCCGCACCCCCCTCACCCATCACAGAGAAGCACAATCTTCCTGCAGAACAAAGATGTTCCACCAATTATTATATTATTTATGACTTAAAAGAAGTGCTTCCAGGCAGTGGGGGTGGACAAACCAAAACATAGGGTTATAACTTAAGATCTCATGTTGCCATAATCAGCTGGACCGACTGCATTTTCAAACTCAAAAATGATGTTTTTATTACTTCCTTTTCTTTTTGCTATTGTTTATACTTCTTTGGAGAGTCTTTTTGCTCATGAAGTTCCTTTGTTTCAATGTTATAGTAACATCTCGGTGTGTTTTGACAAAGCCAACTATCAATAGGAGCATCCCCGTTAAAAGGGTCATTGAGGGGAAGTCCGGGTGGCATGTCGTAGATGCTGAGGAGCATTTTTATGGGAAAAAAGAGGAAATGGAGTTGGAAGTTGAGTTAGTTGACTATCAAATTTACTGTTTGGCTTGGCTGTCAACCACTGTTTTGGCATTACCATGGTAATGTGAGGCGAAAACTGTAACCCCCAAAAAGTGACCTTGCCTCCTACTTTGCTTACTTTCCAGTGTTTTTTCTTTAAGGAGGGAGATGAGGCGATTGTGCAACTGTGCTCCTGCTCAGAGGGGGTGCACAGACCGTGCCATGAGAAATGACTCAATGAGCTGAGTCTGACAGCCTCGGTCCAGACAAGCTTCAGCTTTTGTTACGTAACAAACCTTAAGATGACTGTAATTGAGCCGAAACAACACAACAACGTCCTCAATTGAGACGACAAAAAATATTGTAATAAATGGGGAAAAGAAAGTCAATTTGGAGACAAGATATAAAAAAAGACAACTGAAAAGGGGAAAATATTCAGTGCATCCTTTCTGCCTGGATATTATGTCTTTCTGTGGAAGAAAATAAAGACAGCAGTGTGCATGAGGGGGGAAAAGAAAATTAAGCTATCCTCTCACCTGGGACCAAGCTCATCCTCACTACGCCAGACAAAATCTCCAAACTTCTCATAATGTGAATTGTAGTGGTGCTGGACACGGTATAACAATGGAGGAGAGATCTCCATCAGTGTGTTGTAGGCCATCTGCTGCTCCTTGCCGCTGGTGTAGCCATTGTACAAGTTGTACACTTTATCTGCTATCTCTACATGGTGGATGAAGAACACACAAAAAAAGACAAAAGGGGGAAGACTTTATTGAGAGAAGGAATCCAATGAGCAGATAAATGAGTAAGAGCTCAAATGACTGACTGAGTCCCAAATATGCACGCCCATAATTTTAATGTTAAAGATTTGAGAATAATGCCTGACAGCTTGTCTCCACCTGTTACACATTAACACTTTTGAGTTATGGTTTAGTTAAGATACATGGAATTTAATCAGAGAATTGTATTTAGTTCATAACAATTTAGGTGTTCATATTTCTGCAAAATTTGCAACCATTATCCTGAATTCAATTTAATACAAAAACACTAACAATTTAATGATGCACCATCCTATGACCAAACTTTAAGACATAATGAAAATAATGCATATAATACCAACAAATTCAAATAAAAACCAAATGAGTAATCAATGTCTTGGAAAATTCATAAACTGCACTCTTATTTGACTGAAAATTTTTTATGTGGTAAACTACTTGTACCATGTTGTAGCAACTTCTTGCTATGTAACTGTGTTGCTCCAGTGAAGTATGGCTTAGTTTCATATCATGTAACCAGTGACTAAGCTCATTGCACTTTGCAACAAGGTCACCTATTTCTAACTTGAATGTCATATTTGCTGCTTGATGTATGGAAGAGTTGCTGTGTAAAAATTAAACCAGAATTAAATCCCCTCAGGAGCTGCCATGTTCTGTGTGGTACATTCTAACCAGAGCTTCAGATCAAATCTACTTTATGTATGTCATGTTTAGGAATAAATGATTGAATGTGAACTCCGACTTTTTAGTGTGAACAATGTCTCATTGAATAACACTGAGGAAGAGTGACTTATAATCAATACACAAGCCAATGAGATGGGGACTTTTGAATAGTTTTCATAACATCCATAGTTATATGTAGTTTGACAACACATGAAAAACATTAGGAATGAAAAAGAAAATGTAAAAATACCTTCGGCTTTGCTGTCATCTACCATTGGACAGGATGTTCGTACCGACACGAAACTGGACTCAGAGTGGCTGCCTCTACTATCCACTGCATGGAGAGTGAACCTAAAAACAAAGAGAGCCAACATGTCTAAAACTCCAACATGAAAAGTGTGCCAGACTTGTACAATGTAAGAAATTCTAAGTGACTTAAAAGCCTTTGAGAGGAGTCTTGAGTCAGGCAAAATGTTTGTATGGTTTACAGTCACATAACACTAACTAATTTCACCATACCGGCCTCCAGTCTTTTCAAGTTTAGAGGGATTTGAAGAAAACCTTGTTTAGCATCTGCTGTAGCTTCTGTTAACCCTCTACACGTGCATTTTAACAGCTGTGAGCTCGAGAACCTATGCCTGTATATGGCATGACGTCTCATTTACCGACAAACATGGTGACCTCAGTGTAATGTTATTGGTTTGAGGATAATCCTTACATGTGACATTTGTGCTTAAAAATTCAGACCTGTGAGCAAAATTGTTCAACTCTATATAACCATGCAATGACAAACTTTTTAAGGAATGCCTTCTGAACAAAGAAGCCGAGATTGGAAAATTAAATTTGATCTGAAATTGAGTCCTGCCTGTACCGTGGCCGAGAAAAAGAGGAAAATGGGTATCTGGCATGACTCCAAGAACCCTGTTAAAGACAAAGGTCTTCCTTTCGAAAATGTCGGCCATCATATTTTTAGGAGTTCCATGACAGACTTCAGGACCACTTAGTACACTGATCGGATGTAGAAGGCAAACAGTTCATGACGTTACAACAGGGGATGAGACATTCTGCGAAAATATCATGCATCTTTGGTAATGTGAGGCAACACAGTTCTAAATAGAAAACTAATGACCTTTACATGTCCTTTTGAAAATGCCAATCTGTGTTCTTCTAAGCAAGAAAAAAATAAAGAAATAAATAGAGGAACTCGTCATAGTGAACCTAAATAAGGTTTGCAGTGAGACAGAATTACACATTCTCCCATTAAGTAGCCCCTTGACTCTGACAGAACTTTTCTAATGTTGAAACAATACTCAAGGTCATTTTGAGTGGATGTACATGATTTATAGTTTAATCCTTCAGAAACACGCTGTAGATTTCCATGCAAATCAGCTTGGGATTCTAATTTTAGAGAAAGGCAGAGTGTTATGTTCAGTGTTACACTGACACTTTAGGGGTTGGAGTACTCGTTTTTTTATTGAGAATTTAGGGGTGTATTCACACCTGGAAAGTCCTCTGGTCTGTTTATTTGCTTTGGATTGTATGCAGGCTTAACATTTTGCATTTTGGTTGGATCTTACTCTCATTGCAAATTTTTCTTGGGGACCAAAATTTCTAAAAAATGTGATAAACTGGGCTGACACTGGAAAGAAAAGTGATGAACATAAACATGGAGGTCCAACGTGCAGTTAATATTGTTGCCAATGTCACAATGTCTTCTCATTTCTCCACGTCTGTCCACGGTCCATGGCTGTTACTTGATCTGCCAACCTCCAGTTTAGTTGATTACCCACAATGCTACACCACTACGGTGGCTCATCAAGCACTAAAAGGTGGATGGTTATTTTTTTTTTGGCAAGAGGCCAGTTATATTCATACCAGAAGTGAACTGCAATTTTTGTACTATCTTTTTTTTTTTTTTTGTAGTAGTAGTAGACAAACCAGTGATACATGGTGTGTCCTGATTTTAGGCAGAACACACCGAGGTGAACAGGGTTGGCAGGGATTCAGCTATTGGAAAATACAATATTTTCCAAAGAAACAAAAGCTTTTCTTTGTGTGTGAATGTAGGTGTCAATGGTGTAAAATTAATGTAAATGTTAATAATAATGGCAATGTAAATAATTCAAGTGGTGATGTATTGTAGAGGAGACCCCAGGAAGAAAATCAACTGATGGTACAGTTGCGAATGGGGATCTTAAATGAAATGAAATGAACTGGTCCAGAGCCTATTTGTTTAGTTTCAGACAGATCTTGCATGTTTGTATTCACACCTTGTCAGTTTTTAAACATACTAAACAAGGTAGGTCTGATTACATCATCGGAATCCATGTATGATATTTAGTGACATCTAGTGTTGAAGTTGTCACCCAGATTCTTCCACCATAGTGTCACCTATGGTGGTAAACGATAGGCAAGATTCCTTTTAGAGCCAGTGTTGGCTTTTTGGGTACTGGGATATTAACACAGTAACGAACCTTAATACTGGACACCACCCACACCGACACAGAAAACAGAAGATTATGTCCACATACTGAACATGATGGAACAACAAAACGCCTCCTACAATCATGTTTCTGTGGAGCTGTACAGTAATAATTTAGAATTTCAAAATTACTATGAATATTTTATTCCTTTCATCCAACATACATAGCTTTTGAATATTGTAATCATGCTAGTAATTATGTGTGTGCACGTATTCTGTATATGTGTGATTGCTATTGTAGTTAGATAGACAGACAGGCTCATAGTCCCATCCAAGTGTTGCATGTTCCTGTTTTTGTGTTATCGAAAAACATAAAAAATTAGATCTAGCTTTGGAAAACAGTTTTCCTGCAGGACATTTTAGTGAATTAAATATTGGGAAATGTTTGTTCCCAGTTATGAAGAATTATAATCTTTTAGCAGTATTTCCACAGTTACCCCTGTAAAAACAACCAAATTGCAAAAAAGAGTAACCACAAGAACACAGTGAGAAAAGGGGAACTAAGATGACATTCCAATGGTAAACACTCAAACAAATGTGAAAATAAAGAAATTAAGGTTGTTTTCGCCATGTATAAAAAGCTGCTTTTCTTCCTAAACCAATTTGATTCTTTTCACATAATGTCTTGTGAGAGCTGTTCAAATGATCTTTCTGTTTGTAATATGACCTGTTTGGACATTGCTCACATAGTTTGTCTGGTCTTGTTATTCAGCATGGTGGATGCGGTATTCCCCAAGAACCTCATAAAAGACGCATGGGCCCTGCTGTCTCCTCTGCCTAGCAAAACAATGTAGGCATGTAACAGTCACACTGTTTAAATTATGTGGCCACATAACGTGCAGATGGATACAATGAGGTAGGGGAAGGCAACAAGAGGAGGAACCTTGATCAAGGCAATTTGTAAAAGTTTTGTTTAAGACCCAGGATGTGAGCCTGCCAGTGTTTCACTGCTATCTTTATTGTATTTGGTTGTTTAAGGTCGTTTAAATGGGTTGGCATCAGTGACAGATACTGTTTCCCCTTCTACAGCAATTAAACAATTATGTACATTATTAAAGAGCTTTGTGCTATAGAACATTACGCCTTTCACAGCCTGAACATTAGGGTTTGGGATAGCCAAGAAGGTAACACATCTCTTATAGAGAACTTGGCCTGAACTCAAACCCATTATTTTAGTCAATCATGCAAAAGAGTATAATTTTACATGAAACATTAAATTAAAAAAAGGATTGGAAAAAATATGACTTTGCCTTTAGTGAGTCTGTTTACACAATGTTAGAAGTCTGATAATAGGTAGGACGCATGTAGGGTTAGGGTTAGGGTTAGTACACTTCTACACAAGTGGAAAAGCAAAGTGATCATTTAAAAACCTTGGTTTAGACATTTCAGTCCATTTTATCGGAGTGTGTACATTCATTGTTCACACATTGTACAGTTTTACTATTTTTTCACATATGCAAATACTAAATCTAAATAAATATACAAGATTAACATATACCCTTGCAACAAAATAGCATTGGGGAGAGATTCAGGTGTGTGAATCTGATTTTTCATAATCAGATTACTGCTGTTACATAATAGATCATATTATACTGTTTACATGGTCAGTTGCATTACCAGATAACTCCAGAAATCCAATCATGATCAGGGTAACAGTGTGAATGTAAATGGGTACACTCACCAATTTTTTTTGTTTTTTATTTCATTAACCTTTATGTAACTGGGAGATTAAAAATGTCCTTTTCAAAAGTGTGATGGCCAAGAGTGCAGCAGCAGAAGTAACAAAGTGGAAATCACAGCCATACCTCCACATCAAAACCATACATAAAACTGTAGTTGAAAGAAACAAACCATAAGGTGCTACAAGTAAACAACAATGTTCCTTAAATACAGAACCCAATTCATAAATTAGAATAACTCCTATATACAGATTTATCCATTTCCCATTCATATAAAACAGCTCAGACTACATTTAAAAATACATTATTTTTTGTGAATACATTCGTTTGGATGTGTTTTTAGTAGACCACAGGCCTAGTGGAGCAGCACTGGTACTCTGTGACAACAAAGCCACACTGTTAGTACTAACGTAAGGGCTTTCTGGACCAAAAACCCAGATGCAGACAAAACAGATACTTTTCAAAATAAAGATTTTTAAGATTCTTGAGTTATGATCAAAAATTGTTTCCTAATTTCTATATTTTAATAATTAAACAAAGCGACGCTGAAAAAACAAACAAACGCATGAATAAATAAACAAAAAAATCCTACAACAGGTGAATCATAAATTTATAACATTAATGAAAAATCACACTATAAGTGGAAAAGCTCAAAGTTAGAATTAAAACAAAAATGGCAACAAGACTGGAATTCAAAGTACAAATCAAAAACACTATCAATTGCATACTCCACAGGCCCACCAAAGGGTCTAGTCTGGCTCTTCAGAAGAATCTGTGCAATGCTGAAATGACACTGAAGATATTAAGAATAATATTAGTTCAGGTTCCACATTCAGACCAATAAAACACTAGCATTACATACAACACAATACAACCTAAAAATACTCACAACTCCAAATTTGATGTATTTACAGTAAAACAAAGTAGTATTTAACAAAAAATTGGAATAACCTGAACAATTATGAACAACCTGAAATTACTTAAAAGTCAGTGCAATTTTAAATGATTCTGCCTGTTAAATATTATGTCAATTATAATGTACTGTACATGTCTAAATGTTAAACTGAAGTATAATATTGTTAAAAATACACTTATCTTTTCACTTTGTTCGTGTTTATTCACGTTGCTTTAAAAGAGTTTATTGATGTGAACATTTCCATCATATAATTTGACTTGTTTCACTCTAAAAACAGAGGAAAGTTTGGAGTTGACATTATTTATACATCATTATGGTATTTTACTGGTTCGGCCTACTTCAGATCAAGTCTACCTGAATGTGGCCCCTGAGTGAAATGAGTTTGACACCCCTGGCATACTCAAAGGAACAAGACTAACCGGGAACAGGAAGGTCAAACTCACAGACCAAGGCACTCAACGATCTGACAAGGAACCAGGGAAAACACACAGACCTATATACACAAGGGTTTCACCAGGTGAGACACGTAAAGGATGATTACTGACGAGACACAGGTGGGGTGGGATCTGGGAGTGAAGCTGACTCACACAAGAGGAGATGCACGCTGGACCAAACAAAAAGTAAGAAAACAAAACAGGAAACAAACCACACAAACCCCAATATACACATGGATCATGACGGCAGAACAAGTCTTGTATAAATAACTTTGTACCTCAGGGAAAAGCCTGTGTCTTTGTACAATCCAATCCATGGCTGCACAGCACTGGTGTCATCACACATATTGTCAGCCTCCTAGCACAATTGCCAAAGTCATAGTTTTGGACAAACTGACAAAATTTTGGACAAATAACATGAAACGGTATCATTAGGAGAGAAATATGCAGATGTGAAAATGACTTAACTGCACAACTGTTTAATGATATGCATGACCCATGTGGAATGATGCAACCCCGGATTATCACAGATGCTGCTTTTGCACCCCTTACTGACAGTCTGGATGGGCTTTTCCATTCATCACACAAAATAACCTCTATGGTTATTTTGACATGTATGGTTTGATGCAGTGCTTCCTTGTACTGACGAATGTCCTGTCACCACTACTTGGTGTCAGGGTTCGAAAAAAACCAAGCTCGGGTGATTGAAATTGAAGGGGAACATAGGACATTTCTAAACTAAACAAACACACAAACTAAACCAAACAAAGAATCACCAAACCAAAGCAAGAACACACAACCAGGCAACAAAAACTAGACAAACCAACTGCAAGACACATGAATAACTCAAAGACAAACCAGATTCTTGACACAAGAGGTGAAACAGAAACCAGAGTCCAGATCTGAGTCCATGGTAGATAAATGTCCAGGTTATTAGGCCGCACTGCTCGCTGGGCAATCTGCTTCTTAAAAAGCAGACCAATCAGCCACAGCCGAGCAGCAGGTCAAGGTGTTCCAGATCAAGGACAATCACCAGTCCCCTGAGGGGGAGGGTGTGGCTCAGCCACAGCCTGGGCTGACCATGACACTTGGCTTGCTTTCCTGTCTCTCTGTCAGACATGTCAACTGTGTACTGCCTCCCCTGGCTGTTGACTGGCTTTGGAATTGGCTCTCCTACAGAAACAAAAGGTAGTCTAATCTTGGGACACTACTTTCCTAATTACGAGACTTCTCGGTTTTCCTGTCTTCACCCTCATTCTTTCCCATGAGACCAGCTCATCCAACCACTCAGGGAGGTACACCGTACATTGCGCCGTCTGAATGATGGTCATGACATTGTCCGTGTAGGCAGTCAGTGGTGGGAGCGTCTCCCCTGATGGCAGCCTGATACCTCCAACAACCTGCCTGGCCCCTGTGAGGATGACAATGAAGGTTGTCATAAACAGGATGGGGGAGATTGCACATCAAATGGCAATTCCTCACTCCCACCATTTCCATCAAGTTGTGCATCCTTCCAGAGGGATCCAAATGTGTAGGCTGTTGAAGTATCTAGCAATGATGTTCCTAACAGACTCCGGGACATGGAAGGAGTCCAGGGCAAAGTCTATTATGCGGTTCAGTGTGGCACTGAACCGCATGCATTGGTGAGATCTAGCCACACCACATGCAGGTCCCGCTTCTTCCTCTTCGCTTGTTGGATTTGTTCCCAAATCATGGAGTGCTCAATGCATCTGGGGAAACCAGAGACTCCAGCTTTCTGGCAGCTTGTATCAATATATTTGTTCGCGATGAGGAAGTTGGTCATTTTCCTGGCCAGAACAGAGAAGATTATCTTCACCTCCACACTGAGCACGGCGATTCTTCTAAAATGAGTTTTCCTCTTTATGGTATGAACACTGCAAGTGTTCTCTGCTACTCTGCTAGCACCTCCTGGCTCTTCCAAGCTGTTCTTGTGTGTTTCCACAGTATCCTCATCACTTGTGGACAGGTCTTGTATAGCTTGTAAGGAAGTCTGTTTCGGCACTGGGACTGATACTGACCTTTCCCTCTTGATTACGTCCTCTACTTCCCGTAACTTGGGTGGGGAGATGTCAAGCTGTATGGTTGGTGGGCTCAAGTGTGGGACATAACCTGCGGAGCTGAGCAGAGTGACTTGTCTGCTGTCACGTTACTGGCTCTTCATGTACCTCTTTCGTTCCTTCGTTCTGTAGTTTTTACCTTCCCATTCCACTTCTTATCCAGCATCTGCTGTGAGTGTTTAAATGAGTCTTAGGGTTAGGGATAGCTGATGTAGTTTCCGCCTGTCTCTGAGAAGTTGCTTGACATTCCTCTCCCTCCTCCCTTTCTCTGGTGCTCTGGGTGGCTTTTTCTTGACCTCCTCAAACCTCTCTTTATACTCCTAAGACAAACATTCTGAGCTTGCTGTCTACTCTCCCATGTCATGTTAGCTCCAACCTTTAACTCAGCTCTGCACCCAACATCTGCCCGGTTGCTAGACTTCAACCATTTGATCTTACAACATCTACAGACTCCTTTGCTGCTGGTTTCTGGGGATGTACATATGGATGGGCTCTCTTCTGCTGGGGCCACCCTCCCCCCCAGTGCTACCTTCATCTCCTTCAGACAACCTGGCACTGTTGGGTACTGCAGCATTGTGGTTGAAAACCTGGCTTTGTGTCCCCGTCACCTTATCTGCTTGCGCAGTGTGATGTTGCTGATCTGTTTGTCTTTTACATTTCATCCTCCCCTGGTGGATGTGTACCCCCTTGCTTGATGTCACTTTCTCCCATCCACATGTACATTTCTGGAGGATTTTTTCATTAGGATTATCCACTCCCAACCACTACTGTTCAGTTTGTTCCACTTGGCCCATCTTCCACTCTTCCTCTCAGAGGGTCTTCGAGTTGTTCCCATTTATAATCCTTCTTCGTCATCGAGGGTGCTGCCTGGGGTCTCCAGTGAGTTAGGTGGCTGGCTGCCCACTCCTGGTGTGGTCTTTCCTACAGTCTACTGGCCTTTCCAAGCAGTCCACCAGACATTCCTGGCAGTCACCTGCACTTTCGCAGGGGTCACTGGTTCTCCAGTGTGTTCAGTTCATTGCACAGGTCACATAATATTCAGACCAAATATCCTTGATGTGAACATGACTATCCTCCTTTAATACCAACATTGATGACTCTTAGGTGACTAACCCTATTGCTGTTGTGTGTTGCATGAATATTATCCCTGTTCCAATTGGGGGCACCCGTTATCAATTCAGGGTTTCATTTGGACAATAATAATCAATATTGAATATACCTTTATTCGTCCCGCGGGAGGAAATTTGGTACTCCAGTCAAGCTGAAATTTGGTTTATATTGATCATCCAAAATTAAGTTGGTATTATTTGTAGATTGTGTAATTTATTTACTTTATTATGAGTAGGAGGGGGGTTTCAGCCCCACCCAGCATGAGCCTCATTCTGTCATGAATTTAAGCTGCAACGAGAAAGTTGTAAAGTTAGGTTCACATTGGTTTGGGCTGTTGAAGTGTATTCTTCATATTAAATAGACTTTTGTCACTACACTAGTATGTCCATCAACAAAAAAGATCATGTTCTACTGCAGATCACACCGACTTCCACACATAATGTATATGCCTCTGAATTTGGTCTTTCAGGAGCAGTTTGTATGCGCAAGAGCAATATCAATGTTGTGGCCATTGTTTTCACACTTCACATGTGGATGAACTGGTGTTTAAAAAACCTGCACTGTGGAAAAACCAAACATACATCTGTTTTAAATATGCCATGCAGATAAGATGCAGTCAAAAATATTCAATCCCACCTTTTACAAATTCCTGATTGTGGAATCTGTCTGTGTTACCCATGTATTTTGTTGTTGTTTTTTGTTTGTTTTTGTCCCAACTTTTGAGTGTTGTAGACATCTAACCAAAATTTGGCCACGTCAGTAATTTTTTTTTTTAGAACTTCCTACCAACCACTGTAACTTTACAACACAGGTAAAGTTCAATCTGAATTGACTACACATGGTCTGACTCATTACCAGCACTCACTGTTGATAAAAATTGGTTTGGAGAACAAGTTAACCAGTCACGATCTAGTATAGTCTGAAAATGTCAAAACATCAACGGAATTGAAAAAGACACACACCAACACAGACACCCAGCCACCAAGACACACACTTTTTTGTGTCTTGATGTTTCTACATAACTCCCATACATTTCAGATCTGTCCATCCTTTACTTAGATTCTCTGCTACTCTTTCATATTTATTCTAAGACAGTCTGCTGCACATGGCTTCTACAGATGTGGCTCAGTTTTTTCCTGTATCCAATCGTTTGGAAAATTCAGCAAACAATGAAATGGACAAATGGCAGATTAATAGTTTTGTCAACTGACAATGCTGCCATTAAAGTAAGCATTGTCCTCTAATTTAATGAGATGAGACAGACGACTCAACAGAGATGGCATGACAGAAGGCTTAGAGACAAGCTGAGTGAGAGGAGGAATGAAAAAGTGAGAGCGGATCAATTAGGGCAGTATTTTTGGCGTAAGTGAGGGAGCCAGGGCAGTTAGGGATGCCTTTTCCATGACATCAGCATTTGGATGCACATCAGTTACGTCAGTTGACCAATCAATCAAAGTCACATACAATCATTCCCCACTGTGTGAAGAATCATAACAGTTTACAAAATATCATGACTTTGAAATCCTCAGATCAGACTGGCATCCAACAGATGCAACTGCCCCTCTTTGTGCAGTAAATTAGGAAAATAGCTCATTTCTAAAATTCTCATTTACCAATAGCAGCCTTCACAGCGCAATAATGACATCACATTTAACCCATAAAAACCCAAATAGCCCCCAGCGACCAAAGCCTTCCACTGATTAATTATTTAATACCTCTTGATCCACAAATAATCACTCAATGATTGGACGTCCAGATGCTCCATAGTTACAGTGAAAACACCACCATCTTCTACAACATTGATTCACCGGTAAAACCCCTGGAGTTGGATCAACGGCAGTGGATGGACACACTAGGAATATAGCCAGTTAATGCTATATGGTACTGAAAAGTCACTTTGTCTTCAATTTTCTGTTTAATATAATAACCTTTGTTTTTATTCTGAGTTTTAATGAACATATACAGAGAATGTATTGTAGAAAAATAAACTGACAAAACTCAAAAAAGAAGATACAGTACATGATGAGAAATTGCTTAAGGAAAGTTAAACATAGAGGAATAATGAAGTTAGGAAGTGCCACAAAAGAACCACTGGGTCTTTGTGTTAAGTTTTTAATTCATATACATGACATTTCTAATCAGCAGGGTATTTCTGGAGAAATCATATTTGTGATTTTGGCAAAGCTGCATTTGGGATTTGACACCACAGAGTAAAGAACAAGTTCAAATGGGAATAAGATTAGTGACAGTGTCATTTGAACCGTTAATAGTCTCATAGTCACTGTGTTTCTTAGCATTTTCTGTCATTGCCAATACAAAGAACATGTAATGAACGTGCAAAAGTGATGAGTTCAGATACGGAATGTCTGGTTTTCAAAATAAAGTTTTTATTTTAAAGTTTGCACTGAACATGTTATGACTTAATATTAATGGATTTGACTAAGGTTCTTTTTTAAGGTCAAACACAAAACGGCGTTAAAAAATACAGAAATGATCAATTATAGTTTTAACAAAAAATACACACAACGGGGAAATAAAAAGATCTATAACTATAAATCAAAATCACTCTTTCGAGGAACAAAGCCAATTACAAGAAATTAAAGTCACCAAACTCAAAATCGCTCTAAGAGGAAATTACAATTTGGAAAACGTACAAAAGAATATCATCACGACTAGAAATTCAATACTTTACAACTCTAAATGTTACTTACACACGGAAAAAGCAAGACAAGGCAGGACAAGAACGAGGCTGTTACTGGATGCAAGCATGCAACGAACTGACGAAAGACAAGGAGAACGCACGCCACTTATATACAAAAGGTAATGGGCAGCTGGAGTACATCAGGGGTTGATTGACGACAAGACACGGCTGGAGAGGAATCTCAAAGGAAAAGCTAGAGACATAAATGGGGATGACACAAGACGGGACAGGAAGTGAGACCAAAAGAAATAAAAGAACCGGAAGTACACAAACATAACTTGATAAAACTGAAAACGTGACAGAACATTAGCTGTATATATTCCAAGCACCTTAATATGTGGATTTACCTACAACAGCTGTTAATGGCCTATCACTGTGAACTGCACTTCACTTGGCCACCATTACAGGCATCAAACATAGTGTAATGTCTAATGATCATATCAATATACAAGCACCAGTGTCATTATAGTACAAATGTGAATCCCTACCACAGAGGCCAAGGTCGATACATTAATAATCGAAAAGATTTGACAATGATTTCACTTTAGACAATGCAATTCGGTTCATTAGTGATTCATGATGCAATTCAAAATGATTCAACACAGTGAAAAAAAATTTCCAAGCCCACATTTGGTTTCTAAAACAGTTATTTGTCCTCTCTTTTCCTGTGAAACAATTACAAAACTTGACTTGTGTGTCTTCAGAAGTACACTGAATATCTCCTCTCCACCTGTTGTCTCTCTTCCCTCCATGATTAGGAACTGCGGCTGCATCAACCAGCTCCGGGATGTTTTAATAACAAAAAGGCCAAAAGATAGTGATAGTTCATTCAAGGCGCCTCGAAAACACAGGTGCAGAGAAAGTAAACTATGTCATCAGTGTAACCATGGGTTTTACCAATGCCAGAAAGATACATTTTGCATTTAGCTGCAAATGTCTGCCTCAGACCATCGATTCAAATCAGTGAATATCTCCATTCCTATATTATTGGGGGGGGGGGGTCAAAAAAACCCCCAAAACAAAACACATTTACATACATATGTATGTATTTGTGCAGTTTTAATTTGATGGCGGGTGTTGATGTTGACATTGAATAAATCACAGCTAAGCTATAAAAAAAGTTGGTTGGAGAGAGTCTGACAAAAGACGGATGTAAAAGGCTACAAGTACAGCACCAATAGGAGAACATAAAAAAGGAATAGGTGAAAGATTTGTGACAAAGGCATTCAGGATTGGAGGCATGAAAAGGATGGCAAGGAAACTGAGACAAAATGACAGTGGTGTCTGGAGATGCTGCCTTAAATAGTCTTAAGCAATTAGAAGCAGCTGAGGAGCAATCAGGAAGATGCATGGCAGCTGGGACTGAAACAATTCAGGGAAGATTCAGGGATTGATGGGGAGAACAAAGTATAACTGCCGTACTCTGTGT
>JAPTHA010000005.1:42118856-42133227 GCA_029814585.1 Gymnapogon annona | reverse complement strand
GTAAGATGAGTGTCTGATTCTCGGTTTTACGTATATCAAAAGAAGGTTCATAACGGAAAAGGACAATGTCAGTGTGTCTCATTGTGTCAACATAAAGTGTGTTAACGATTGTTATGAGGACAGGCCTCTCCATTATTGATACTAATCTAGTGACATGGCGGTGCTAATGGTTTTATTAAACATTTTATAAACTGCAATTCCAGCGTGTTGCTAAACATAAGCGGAACGAAACAGAGGAGCTACCATTTAGCTTGTTGCTCACGGAAGGCCGAGTGGCTATGGAGTTAGCTCCCTGAAACATAACAACTTGTTTGTTAGCGTTAGTTTGTACCAGTTATTAACGTGCTAGTGTTAAAATGTAACTTTCGAAAAGAATTTAAGGCGAGAGACCACATGAAATGGTGCCACCTTTTCGTTAACATTGTCTTGGTAATGTTACTTTCATTAATGTAACTAACTTCGGCATTGAGGTTATGTTAGCTAACGCTATATAGCCATGTTGTACATGCAGCTGCCCATGTTTGTTGTATGATTGTAAATGTTCCAGGGAATTGGAGCTGCGAGACCGCCCTTGGTGTTTAGTGATCATGACCGTTAGGTTACCAGTTAGTAGCCGAATTGTGGATCAGTTTTGGTGTCGGAGAGATGTCAATGCAGTTGTTATTGAACAGCGTTTACTGCTGCACTCCACTATGCTCTCTTGCTATTTATGACCGTGGTCAAGCCAGTCTCTAGCGAATCGTATGATTACGATAAATGAGTCTAAATGAGCGAACAGACGCACAATAAGATTTCTAAAATGGTTTTAAGCCTACTTTGTACTTGATGCGTGATCGGGCCAGTACAGTTTTTTTTTTTTTTACAGTTCTCAAATTGAACAATCTTACTAATTTTGTTGGCCATAAACACAATCTAAAGATAGTTTATGTTTTCTACTTCAAAATAAAAGTACCTTGAGAATCTGGTCATTTTTGGAAGAGCATTTCATATACTATCAGCTTGTACACTCTGATTAAGTAACAGTTATTTTTTTTGAGTAATTTTACTCCGAAATTCTTTTCCCCAAGATACCAAACTGTCTTTTTCCATCTGAAATTGTGCAAATGACAACATTTAAATTGGAATAAAAGTCCCCCCCCCAATAAATATCTTATGAAACTCAATTTATTTGGTATTAGGACCTTTAGAGTGTTCGTACGTATGGCTGAATGTATGTGTTCTGTACACTGCAGCATTATGTGTAAGAACCATGTACGAAGTAGCCTTAAAACAGTTTTAGTTATTTTATAGTGCTTCTGTTGAGCCTCATTTACAACAATCAGGGGCAAATAACACACATATAATTCATTAGCTGCTGGCTTGACCATGCAGAGGACTGTCGTGGCTGGCTCGACTGCAGTCATTGATGCTAGAGTGACACATGAATTGCAAGTGGCATTCACATAACTATGAGCTCTTATGTGTGTTTTACTGGCAGTATAAGTTCACACAGTGTAAAATAGACCAAAATAAGAGTCTTGTATTTTCTTTTCTCTTTCATAGGCAACACTTATAATGGCCTGCACAACTTCCCCGCTGGACCCAGACCTGATGAGGGAGGTTCTTGAGTGCCCAATCTGTCTGGAGACATACAACCAGGAACAAATGAGACCCAAACTCCTGCAATGTGGACACACAGTGTGTCGGCAGTGTTTAGAGAAACTGTTAGCAAATACCATAAATGGTGTTCGTTGTCCCTTCTGCAGCAAGGTCTCAAGGATGAGTAACATTTCCCAGTTGGCTGATAATCTCACCGTGCTCAAGATCATTGACTGCACTACCTCTTGCAGTGCTGCTGCTGCTGCCCTCATGTGCAAGTCCTGTTGCAATCGTCTGCCACGGCAGTACTGCCACGATTGTACTACAGTCCTCTGTGAGTTATGTAAAGGAGAGAATCATATGCACCAGGGCCATACTGTCCAGCCAATCAGAGTGGCTGCTGAACAGCGTCGCAAAGAACTGGGTGACAAGCTGGAAGCGCTGCGTGAAGTAATGGGTGAAATCCAGAAGAAAAAGATAGCTATAGAAAACATTTCCAAGTCTCTAAGGTTAAAATACCGTGCAGTCCAACAGGAGTATGCCGCAGCTGAGTTACGTCTTCAAGACGAGCTCAGCAGGTCTCGTAGGACATTCACAACTACCATGGCAGAACTGGAAAAGGTCAATGGGCAGGTCCTGGAGGAACAGACATACCTCCTTAATATAGCAGAAGTTAAAGTTGTGTCACGCTGTGATTATCTAACAATGCGAGTCAGGCAGAGTGACACGGCCTTGCTAAAGGATGATGGTGCAGGCAGCGATGATGATGAGGAACTGGACATTAGAAGCAACTTGCCCTCTGTGTTCAAGTTGCAAGAGCCAGAACTGGTCTTAACTGAGCACCCTAAAGCTTTAGAAATAGGAAAATTGACTACAAACACTTCCACTGTTAACCCAGACGATGAACAAAGAGGGTTGGAGATGGTGTTTCACGGGGATGTAGAGGGAGCAGTCGGGCCAGTAAGGGCTATGGGGGGTGCATTGGCATCTTCGGTGGATCTCTATCGAGATATTGACATGGTTGCAGCTGTAGAGGAAGCAGTATGTGGCTCCCCAGGAAGCTTTAAGTCAAAGTCAATGGATGCAGGTGGGGGATCACCTGGAGGGGCAGCGGCAAGCACAGGCCCTCCAGTCTGTCAGTTTGTAAAGAGGATGGGCTGCAAGGGAACTCTTCCTGGCATGTTCAATTTACCTGTAAGCCTATGTGTAACCCCGCAAGGTGAGGTCCTGGTGGCGGACCGTGGAAACTTCCGTATTCAGATCTTTAATCGTAAAGGTTTTCAACGTGAAATCAGGCGTAATGCCAGTAGCATCGATAACTTTGTCCTGAGCTTTCTGGGTGCTGACTTGCCCAACCTCATTCCGTTATCCATCGCTGTAACTCCTCAAGGACTGATTGGAGTTACTGATAATTATGACAACTCAGTAAAAGTCTACACTATGGATGGACACTGTGTGGCTTGTCACAAGAACCAGCTGATCAAACCCTGGGGTATTACTGCCATGCCCTCGGGCCAGTTTGTTGTGTCTGATGTGGAAGGAGGAAAGCTCTGGTGTTTGGCAGTGGATCGCAACGTGGGCGTAGTCAGCTACAACCGGCTATGCTCTGCTGTGCGGCCAAAGTTTGTGACATGCGATCCAGATGGAACTGTATATTTCACCCAGGGCTTGGCCCTTAACTTTGTGAAACGCCACAATGAGCCACACCTGGAGGGTGGCTTTTCCATCGGCTCAGTGAGTACAGATGGCCAGCTTGGCAAACAGCTCAGCCACTTCTTCTCGGAGACTGAGGACTTCCGCTGTATCACTGGTATGTGTGTGGATGCTAATGGAGACTTGTTGGTAACTGACAGTGGCAGGAAAGAAATCCTCCAGTTTCCCAAAGAGGGGGGTTTCAAAATACTCATCCAGGACGGACTCACCTGCCCCATGGGAGTTGCCACTACACAGAAAGGACAGCTGCTTGTCCTGGACTATTGGGACCACTGTGTCAAAGTGTACACATATATTCAAAGAAGGCACTCCTCAACTTCATAGAGGAACAATCCAGTCCGTCTGAGCGGCTGATACCTTACGTAAGGGAAATTTGTGAGAAGTAGAAAAAATATTATCACTTTTGGCTGCAGTCCAAACAATCCCTTCTCTGGCTTTCATTGAGTGCTCAAAATGTTTTAAGATCTGATTTCTTCTGGTTTGGGTTACTATATTGCCCAATTAATTTTAGTTGTGATACATACAGTAAAAAAACAGCCACTTAAGCTGCCTATATCCTGATTATTTTAATGGATCCCATCATGAAAGCAGACCTTAACATTTTTGCAGCTACAAACTCATGCATGCTGTCGCACTACAGTGAGTTAAAAAAAGCCATCAGCGTCCACGTTAATGCAAGCACAAGATACACACATTTTACCATCTTCCCTCACCGGTTGCTGTATCTACCAGGTCAGTGTTTGTGTGTGATGCATGGCTTTAACAGATTTGGCTCAGCTTTGCAAACAGAAAATGAGGGGAAGGAGAGCAGAAAAAGGTTGTATTAACATATGAAATACAGCATACTGAGGATCATGCCCTGTGAAGCACTTTATTATTGACACATCACTGTTTCCTAATATTAGGTTTTAGTAGCACGCACTAACATTTACACTGAATGCAGGTGGCAGCTTTAAGATTTACTGTGGCCAATGGCAGATCAGTAAGCAGATGTGAACATTGATGAAGGTGCATTCAGGGACATTCAGGGATCATGACGTATGATCAGAAAGCGCGAGTTGGATTTGAACATCTCCACACTTCAGTTAAATGTGGAGATTAGAATAAATGTGTTCTGTCTTGTATGTGAACAGCATATAGAGAATTAAAGTCCTGCCCCTTCTACTGTGACCGGGTACTTAAAAAAATGTAAAACAAATCAAAATGTATATATTTTTATTCCCACATGGTTGACAGCCAGTGCAATAGGAGGGTGTTTTGACATTTCTTTTTTTGTAGATATAAAATTTAGTTTAGCTGTAAAGCGTTAATGCTACAGGAGCTGAATCGGGGAAAAGACAACAGTCTTTTCTTCTGCAGCTTCTCCCCTCAGTCCAAATGAAAAGACGAAACATGAACATAGATGAACCCGGTGGCATATTGTGCCTCTATGGAAAAGTGAAACCACTTTCCCCTTGTCCATGTAGAGCAGTAGAACCATGTCTAGGCCATGTCAACAGCTGTCAGTCAAGTGTTTCATCTCCTTACCTGTCTCAAAACATCTGGGAGGAGCTTAAAACCTGCATCACAGGCAAGATGCATAGGTCCACTGTTCTTTGTGACCACTTCAAGTTCAATATAACTGTATAGCATAATTGGCTAAATTGAATAAGAGGTGTTCGGTGGGTAGTTTTACATTCACTACAATCTGGCCAAACATCTGACTTGGGTAATAACACTATGAGGCTAACAATATTGTGACAGGTGTATGTGGAATCATCAACCAGTGATGCTAAAACACGGAACCACTTCAAGTTTAAGTGTGAAAAGTCTAAGTGAACTACATCTTGTCACCATCAGCAGTTTCGAGTAATAAGTGAAATGAAAAAGATCACCTTCAGGGGCTTTTAGCAGACTAATGAAATGGAAAGTGTGGAATGACATTGATTGGCAAGTTTTGGTGTGTAGTCTTTCGAATTAGGCACTTTCAGTTTAATACTGACTGTAATTCTCATTTCCTTGTCCTCATAATATGGACAAAAACACTGGGCTATGACAATAATGACAAATGTCATAATATAGTTTTATGTTGTGATAAATAGATTGATTATAAATATAGATTTTTATATGTCCATCCTGAGCAGGACATCTCACAGCTGTAGACATGATGTGTCGTAATATTTTTAGCCAAATAATTTATAAACATCAATATCTCCTCAAAGTTTAATGGGAGATTTATTTTCCCAAATGAGAAAAGTCTATTGTTAGCTGTGGTCAGATTATGAAAAATATTTAATAAACGTATTCATAATTAGAAAAATTGAAATAGTAATGGATAAAACAAAATAATGTTGAGAGAAATTAAGGTAAAACCATCTCTGAAGCATTTTGGAAACCAAGATAATCTAAACCAAAGTAACCAATGCAATGATATATATACTATGCTAAATAAAACTGACATTTGTCATTATTGTTTTGTATCACAGGCCCCTGTTGGAAATGAAACACCTGAATGCATTTCTCCAGGTGGTAAATGACTTGAGCAATTATGGTTTGAAGTTGAGGATTTGACAAATGTGCAAATGCATAACTGCATTTTTTTTTTTGACAATCTCTCATTTGACACAGTAGAGGGGGTGTCACTTTGTGTTTCTACACGTCATTGGTGTTATCTGCATTTTAATAGATGTGTAGATTTGTAACACAAAAATAACACTATACAGTAGATAATTAGTCTGTGTATTTTTGTTAAAAATGCTCAGTGGGTATTGGGATAATGCAGTTCGAATAGGGGTAATTAAATTTTAGATCATATCAATAATTTCTTCTCTGTGCTCCTGTTGAAGCCTGCATGGCTGTCTGTGCACATCACAAGTAGAGTAAATATTTGAGATCATCATAGATTCCTATTGTATTTAGCTTTCTGCTGTAGGTAACTCAACAATATAAAATCCTTTTAATTTTATGGACACCAGTCATGGACTGTATCCAATATTAGTCTGTTGCTAAAGTTTAAGGTTCTTGGTGTTGTTCTGAGGGGCTTTGCTGTTGTTTTCTTACAAGTTTAACCTTCGGCTGCTCCGTAAACCATCCTTTAAGACTTTTTTTTTTTTTTAATTTCATTGGTGTGCCAGGATGCCCTGCTCAAATGCATTTAGTATATACACCTTGAATGTTTACACTAAACGTTGTCCAAACACAATGTTTATTTCAGAAGAGGCATCTGATGCAGTAGTTTTTCTCCATGTTAGGGATCAGTGGCTGAGTTCAGTACAGCACCGTGAGGATAATGACGAGTGGACACACCCGCATCACACACCAAACCTGGCTTTGTTTAACATCCAGGTTTCAAAGTCTCCCTCAGGTTTTAATCCACATTACAAGACAACTGGATTAAAGCCTGACAGATGTAGGTAGCAGCCATACACAGCGTTTTACTACTTCACAATATCGTTACTCAACATTGGAATTTGCGTCAACAAAACGTCTTTTGTTCGATTTTATTCATGTGCTGTGTTTGATGGAGTTCAGTTAAGTTCATATCAAGCATTAGACGTATACAATCTTTCAGGTAAAATTATAATGAAAGACACATTTAGTCACAATATTTAGTGGCCTACATGGGTTATCAAATGAATCATTGAAACCCTCCTGTTTCAATGTATATACAATAAAAAAAAAAAATAGGGCAATAGTTTATCTTCCAGTCCAGACTGTTTTGTAGAAAGTACAGCATCACAACTTAGTTTCAGCCTTAATACTAAGCAGAAAATTCACAAAGCTGACCTTACATCCCACACCAGGAGTCCTGTTAAACTTACAAATAAACCTAGCTGAGACTTCATGTGTACTGGGAGACAGGAAGCGTTTGTAATAGTTCTGTATGTAAAGCATAGTGGCGGGGAAAAAAGTTAAGGATGAGGTAAAGTGTCAGTCATTTCCTAGTGCATTTCCCCTGAACTCTTGTCATTGTAGGCCATGTTTCTTTATAAAGAGGATGACGAATTAAAAATAATAATGGTTTCTGTATTTTAACCTTGCCGTCCAAAGCCTTTTTTCTTTTTTGGTTTTATTACAGTGCTTATACTTTATCCACGTGTATCCTGGGAAGTACTCATCAGTAGAAATGTCAGACTTCTATAGTGACAGAATAACATGCAGAAAATGCTGTAAAAATTAAGTGTCCTTGTGTCAGTGTGCTGAACATCACATGATCTGAACATGATTTACTTAATCTAATGATGTGTTATTTCTCCACTAACTCATTCACAGTTCAGGCTGTTCTATTCCAATACCGCAATACGTTAACCAACCAAAATTCCACATCCTTCAGGTGTTAATGAGTTCATATCCTTTTAAAGGCTTTGAATTTTACAGTGTGTTCAAGATGATACAGATCTCTGTGTAGTTTAATCCATGTTTGTGTTGATTGTTGGTTATCTGAGTGCAATAAACAACTGTAAAACAAACCGATGACGATGCCATGCAGTTTTTGTCTGTATTATTCTGAATTCAGCCTTATCTCCAAAATGTGGAAGAGTACATATGTGGAGTTTCATACCATTACATAATTTCCCTGAGTGTTTGCTGAGATTTTTGAAGCAACAATTTTAAGTTTGACTCCACAATTTAAAGCTGCAATGTATAAACTACTTCTAAGTGTCCCTTAAGGCAGTGATTTTCAAGTGGTGGGTTGTCACCAAAAGTGAGTTGCAAAAATTTTTTCAACGGGTTAGATGGAAAAAGAAGCAGTCACGTGTAGGAAAAGGGCTATAGAAGTGCAGTCCATTTACCATATTACACACAATGCGACACAAGCATTTGGTTACAGGCATTACATTGTTAGAATTTCAGAGTTTGGATCTAAAATTAGAGCAGTTTCTAGCATCTCAGCTTATTACTACCACAGTATACAGATCACAGTGGATGTATGAATGCCTGTTCGTATTTGTTTCTATACATGTATTTATATGCATTTAATTTTGAATGATCAATGAGTAAATGCAGATCTTTTCATAGTGTAATATTTTTTACTACATTTTTCAAGAAGAATATCTAATTATCAGTTAAAAGGCTATAATGTTTTTTTTTTCCTGTTTGTTTTTTTAGATCCAAAATGATTTTACAACATTGACTGTTTGACTCCTGTGCTATAAAAAGACACTTAACATGTCCTATTCCTGTCGTCGTGACACAACAGTGACTACATCAGATATGATTTTACTTACATTGACAGACAAAACCCTCTGTATTTAAATCTTGAGTAAGTGTGACTATGCATTTTTTAATTTTTAACTGAGGCCACTTTTTTTTTTCATTTTGGTTCAAATGATCTAATTTCATGTTAATGGTATTATTTCCATATTTCATCACCGGCTGATCAGATTGGTTTATCATTAAGCTTATCTTCTGTGTTTTTATACTGTGATATTCTGTATTATTTCAGGTTCAAAACGTACCATCTTTTTATGGAATAAATTTGAGAATTTTAACTTAAATGTGTGGGTAGTGACTTGTCACTGATGGGTGACAGGAGGTCCAGACCAGTCCAAAACCACAGCCTCCTTGGGTTGACATCCACATCAACCTTTTTCATTCCTGATTAATTATTTTGAACTTTATAAGTGATGGAATTCCCAAACCAATGCCAAATCTGTCAGATGTAGACTAGGATACTGAAGAACAATATTAACAAACAAGTCAGCATTTTCTTTCAGCTTGTTGAGGCTGAGGTGCATATATATGATGATGATGACTTCTTTTGGCTTTTTCCCTTCTGGGGTCGCCACAGCAAATCCAACTGGCATATTTGATTTGGCAGGGGTATGACAGATACCCTTCCTGACACAACCCACTGGACACTCATCCTGGGAATCGAACCCGGGTCCCCTGTACACCAGCCTGGTGCTGGTATATATACCTTTAAATGGTTCCACAAGAGGACATTTCAAATACAGCAGCAGAATACAAAGAATAGAAAAATAGAGTAGACAGATATACAACAATTGAATTATTGTACAACATAGACAGTATGTATGATTGAAGCACCGACACACCCTATGACCCTGGGTGCATCACTGAAGATGTGCCCAGGTTGCATTGCAAGGTGTATTAAAGACTTATATATATGTGTGTGTGTGTGTGTATCAAAGTCTGCTCATTATGATATTGTTTTTCGTAGTGTTTCATGTAAATAGAGACTTAAAAAGGCTAGCATTGACTTAATTTACATAATTATTGTGTGCTGTTGTTTATGCATTTACAGGTTTTTGTGAATGGTTGTGAAAATATGTGGAATCTAACAGTAAAAAGACAATAATATTCCTTGTGGCCTAATGAAATACTAAATTGCTGACTGTTTTGTTTGAACAAGTATTATTTTATCCAGAGCAAAAGTATGATAAGGAGAAAGTGAGGATTATTGTTTATTATATAAGCAACCTTGCCAAAGAAAAAAATGTTTTGTTGGACAATTTTTCCACAATTCTAAATCATACATCTTCCTACATTTAATTAATTTACTGATCATGTACACGCTCATAAAAGCTTAGGGTATATACAAAGGTTATTTTATCAGGGAGAGAACATTTAAGAAAATGTATTTTTTTTAGCACATAAAAGAATGTGATGTTGAGAAAGAGATCATTATTATGGGGGATTTCAAAATAAATTGGGAAGATAAATTATGGCGAAAGAAATTCAAACAGATAACAGACAAGTTTGGTCTTGAACAAATCATATATGGGCCCACGAGAATAACCAGTTCAACTAAGACACAGATAGATCTAATATTTTGTAATAAACCGGAAAGACTTGCCAAGTCATTTAATATGCTTACAGGTCTATCTGATCATAACATCATTTTTTTTAATCAGAAACTTGGCAGAAAACGTTTCTTTACGTATGATCGATGCGAGTCTATATGAATTCCCAAAAATATCTAGCAAAATTTTGTAGCTACAATACAAGAAGTACAATGGGATAACATACTAACTTCAGGAGATTATGAAAATGACAGTGAAATATTTATCAAAACATTGGAAAAAAATATAAAAGAGTTCTCGCAGGAGATTCATTTTAGACATCGTAAAAATATTGTTCCATGGATAAATTCTGATGTCTTAAAACTTATGAAAGAGAGAGATTGTGCCTTTAAAAGTAGCAACTATAACTTAATCGGTACATGATAGGGGCAGTTTTACAATGCTAAGGAATAAAGTTGTAAGATCATTACGGAAAGCAAAAGCTGACTTTTTTCTGTCAGTATAGCGAGGGCAAATGGGAATTGTAAAATGATATGGGATCAAATTAAAAAGCTTATAGGCGACCACCCCAAAGTGCAGAAAACAATAGCTGTTAGAATTGAGGAAAAACTTGTAAATGACCCTAAGGAAGTAGCTCAAGCCTTCAATCACTACTTCATTGACTATGTGGCAAACATTGCAACTTGTTTTACACCTGAAGTTCCAGGTCGGTCTATTCATTCTGTGGATATAAGTGTAACTGCTCTCAGTTTAATCAGTGTCTCAGACAGGGATGTGCTACAGACTATTAATGCTCTGCAGTCATCTAGGTCTAGAGATATCTTTGCTATGGACACCGTGATGCTTAAGGGGTTTTGTACATCACTTACAAGTACATCATTCACAAGTGCCTTGACAAAAATAATCAACTTCTTGCTGTCACAGGAAATGTTTCCAAGCATGTGGAAATCTGCTGTTGTTGTTCCATTATTCAAAAGTGGTAACGCCCAGTTTTTAAGTAATTATAGGCCAATAAGCGTCCTGCCTACAGTGTCCAAAGTTGCTGAGAAACTAGTAGCCAAGAAATTTATTAACCACCTAGATACCACTCCCTTTGCCTTACACCTTATGCAGTTTGGCTTTAGAGCCAATCATTCAACAGAAACCGCCACCTGTTTTTTTAGTGAAAACATTAGAGGGTTGTTAAGACAAAGGAGGAGTTGTTGGTGCAGTTTTTCTCGACCTTAAAAAAGTATTTGATACTATTAATCATAACATCCTGTTGACCAAATTACAATCTTTTAATTTCTCTACAAATACAATAAATTTTATTCAGTCATATCTATTTGATCGTCATTAGTATGTTAGAATACAAACTTGCCAATCCTCTGCCTTTTGTCTCTCTACCGGTGTGCCCCAAGGGTCAATCCTGGGACCTTTACTATTTTCTTTATATATGAATGATTTTTCATCTGCATGTCCTGATGTCTCTGTTCAGATGTATGCAAATGACACTGTGATCTATGTCCATGGCAGCAGTGCTCGCCAAGTGGCCAAAAAGCTCACGCAGGCCATGGTTGACATCACAGCTTGGTTGCATGATTCTTGCCTGCAGTTAAATACTTTGAAAACTGTTGCCATGTTCTTCACAAAATCACATGGTCATCTCAGTGATGAGCCGGATGTTCTTGTATCAGGTGAATGGCTTCAGGTTGTTAAAGAGTATAAATATCTTGGTGTTGTTCTAGATTCTAAATTATCATTCAATTCACATATAAAAATGGTGAGTAATCATATTAAATTTACACTCAATAACTTTCGACACATTCGGAAACAAATGTCGATGCAAGCAGCAAAAATGTACATGCATTCAATTATTTTTTTCACACATAACATACTGTTTAACCATCTGATCCCGTGCTAACATCAGAGCTTTGAAACCCATCCATACTCTTTGCAAACGTACTATTAAAACTCTAGACCAAAAAGTAAATTCACAGCATTATTGTCCATTACTACAAAAGCACAACGTACTTAGTTTGGAGAACATGATCAAATATTCACATCTCTGTCTCATTTATAAAATAATTAATGGTTCATCATCACCTCCACTCAAACGGTTCATTAACATCAGAAACACAGAACACAGCAGAACCAGAGGAGCAGCGAGAGGCGACTGCATTGTTCCTTTTTCTTTGGAAAAAACACTTTCTCTGTCCAAGCTGCTCGTGAATGGAATGTCACTCCCACAATAATCAGAAACCGTCATACATACAATTATTTTAAAGTACAGCTAAAAAAATGGCTTCTTGAAAATCAGAGCTGTACACACTGAAGATGTAACTGCCTCTTGTTGCTCCATGGTTCGCTTGATGTGGTTTTAACTGTTATGTCTGAACATGTATGTGTGCGTATGAGAGCTGTGTTGTAATTTTGTGTGTGTGGCATTTTATTCACTTTGTGTTATGTGTATTTTTTTTTTTTGTTTTTATGCATATGTATATATGTTGTTGTTGTTGATTGTATCGTGTGTACATTGTGTTTTTTATGGTAGGGACTATGGATGAAATATTGGCCTTGGGCTAATTCCAGCATGTTTTACATGTTGTTTATTAATATGCATTGTCCCATAAATAAACAGAAATATACATATATTGCTTTGAGGAATAGACTCTTGTGAGGTGTTCAGCACATTTGTTTCTCATTTACTCCAGATAAAAAGCATGGAAGTCATTGAACACATTTGTAGAATATGGTAAAAAGAATTTAAGTGGGACTTCAAAGTCAGAGACAACCAAGTCTGATTTGAATACATCTCTCAGAACCTAAACCACAAAGACTACTTTTACCAGTAAAATCCATTTAATTAAAGTAATCAGAATTCCTGGACTAATTTGGCATGTTGCTCCAATAAAATTCTTGATTCTACACATTTTTTCTGTTCTATTATCGACTGGAGTCAATCTGAATTTTCACCCTTTCATTGGATTTGTTTCCAATACTCAGAGGTCTTCATCCACATATATGGGTTAATCGGATATATTTCATTCTTTAATGTATTCTATAATCTATATTCTTTAATGTAGTTATATGCGCATGTGTAAACACAATTAAAATCTTAGACAAAGAAGTTATGTAGTCAAATGTGTGCAGGAAACAACCATCACTGCGTAGGTACATACTCCAAAAGGAATCTGTTAATGCTGGAGGGTCTAAACTGATTTTTCATTTATCGCATTTATCAAGGCCGTTTAAATTTGTTAGATTTGATTATTACAATCATCACTTTTATGGTCATGTAAGCAGACTCTATGAGCCACGAGGGGTCATTAATATGTCATTTATTTTTATGAGAAGCCAAGACATAGCACTTGTCTACCACAGTCCAAGTAGAGCTTCCAGAGGGGAATACAAAGACCCAAAGACCCCCCACCCTGTGGAGTGTTGTTAATGTGTAGTGTACATGGTTCCTGCCAAATACATCTATTAACTAACCTAAATGCAACTACATTCATGGAAATGGATCTAAATTTAAGTTATATATTTGTTCCTCCGTTCATTTCGTTTGACAGTTCCAGACCACTTCAGAGATGATAGTAGTGATACTCAGGGGGGTAAACCGCTGACTAGTGAGAAGTAGAAGACAGATCTCCAGACATCCTGGTTAATAATAGAGTTTGTTAAAGGTCAGAGCGGTGGCGCTGCTGTATCTTGGTGTTTTCATTGGCTGCTGGAGCAGACGCCGCTCTCTTTGTCCTCATTCTATTCGCTGTATTCGAGGAGACAGTTTGACTGTGTTGGATTTCTCTTTTTATCTGTGGCGTTACATGTGTACTGTGTTTTGTCTTTGTTTTTATGTTTGTTTATTTGTTTGTTTGTTTGTTTATGAGGCAGAACCCCATATGTGCTACTCGTGACCCCTTCCAGAATTTTGGCTCACATTATCTTCCTGCTAAAGGCTGATGAACATTTACGCTATTGTTACGCCCCTCCCTTTCTGTTTTGCTGTGCTCCTCATTGGAGACTGCAGGCATTTGGGAGGGTCGTCAAAGCCTAAGTGCTGGAACCTGGCAGCCCCTGCTAGGTTTATAAGGGTTAGCTGTGTTCATTCTCTCTCTCTCTCTATGGAAGCCCATTTCCGCCTGTGGGAAATAAAAAAATCTGCCGGTGAAAAAAAAATCTGCCGGTGGAAAAAAAAATCTGCAGGTGGAAAAAAAAATCTGCAGGTGGAAAAAAAATCGGCAGTGGAAAAAAAAAATTGTGGGTGAAAAAAAAAACTTTTGTCGGTAAAAAAAGGTCATGCGCATTTCACAGGCTCTAACACGCAGTTTGGTAAAATTGGCACGATATTCACAGAT
>JAPTHA010000005.1:42107572-42118756 GCA_029814585.1 Gymnapogon annona | reverse complement strand
CTATCTATCTATCTATCTATCTATCTATCTATCTATCTATCTATCTATCTATCTATCTATCTATCTATCTATCACAGACCCTTCTGGGATGTTGATAGATCATGTGGATGCTTCATTTGATTTGTGCACTGTATACTCAACAAGAATGCAAATGATAGAAAAGATTTAAAAACAGTACAACCCAGTTCTGTTTATATTTCAAGGAAACACTGTGAGGGGCTTAAATGCAGTGTTTGCATCTCAGATCCTGTCTTTCACTTTTGCGTTTGAATGCTTTGATTTGAAAAAGTAAAATTTGATACCAGTCCACTTCTACATGGTACTGTTCAAGCAAAGCGCTGCCTTTTCCCTCCTGTCTGTTCCTTCCTTCCTTCCTTCCTGCCTACCTGTCAGCTGCCTCACCTTTCTGGTACTGTAGCCACAGCTGCTGCTGGGCCTTCTTGCTGGGGAAGTAGATGCTGCAGCTGAGCTCTGAACCATACAGGGCTTCGGACACGTAGTGGCTGCCGTAGTGTTCCAGAAAATCCAGCAGCTCGTCACGTGTGCTCTCGGCTGACAGGGTCTTCAGAACCTTGGAGAATCCTGCCGGGTCAAGAAAGATAATTGGAGCGCATGAAGATGGAATAGGATGGAATAGTTTAACTAATTATTAGATTTAGTTATGCTTAATATAGTGATACATTTAACTTAGGGGCTTAATTGGTTCTGTGACTGAGCTTGTAGGTCAGTTTGTTCATATATCACATCAATTTTCCCCATTGAAATGAGATGAAATGACTTTGATCTGTCACAGACCCATCAATCAGAATATAGCTCTGGAAAAAATTAAGAGACTGCCATCATTGTCATTCAGAGCATTTATTTGCAGAAAATGAAAGGTGGTCAAAATATTTTTTAAAAAAAAAGCAATATTTTCAGATCTCATATGATGAGAAGAAAAGAAGATCACATTCATTTTAAAACAAATGAATTCAACAGACGCTGGAATGGAATGACTGTCATACATGTGGAGATGCTAATTTCAGGCACAAAATATGCAGTGGTCTTTTTATTTTCTCCAGAGCTGTATTTTGAGATAATTTGTAATGGATCCAAAACATACACATTACTAACCTAATGTACTGTATGCTTTGAAGTTACGGAAAGCTTAAATTCAGTTTATCTCCATTGCATATTGACTGGTGTAAAAGTATTTTGAAAAGTATTGTGGATGACCTGTTTTCATTTCTACCTGTTGAAATTGTTCTAGTACCTCCCCTCTGGCAGCAGGAGATAATACCTATAAAAGCTAATATCAACATAATCTTAAAATGTAAAAATATGTTTAAAAATAAAATAAATTTAAATTAAACACCCATTACACATTTATTTTTATGGGCTTCAACTGTGGGACGGCTCATAGCTCAGAAAACTTGTAAGCTGTTGTACTTTTAAGTCCAAGTACCACCGTGTTCTTTACACTAGTACCATTAGACATTCTACTATTAAAATTTTACTTATTCTTCTTAAAAAACTTCAGGCAAGTTATTTTGAGGCATTTGGCTATCTATGTTTGTGAAAGGTTAGTTTGTAAATGTTTTCATCGTTGTGTTTTACAGTTTTACACTAAAGCAAAGAGGGAATATATGGAGTTATCCTTATTTCTATGTTATTTTAGTATTGTTTTACTGGTCTGGCCCAATATGTGACCCCTGTAATAAAATGATTCATTTAACTGACCGCAGGTAAAACAGTACTTAACAATTTTTTGCAAATATGAAAGAAATGCACACTTTGATATTCACTGCGATGTTTCAATGGCCTTTGCTTCATGACAGTTTTTACTCATTTATTCCCCTTCTGTCCAATCCTTTTTTCCAAGACATAAATTGCACAACCCTGCTTGGGGAATTGGGGAACTGAATCATAATGTGCACCATTTGAAACTTGTGTGACTGACTATAAAGACTTGGTGTAACTGTGACCCACCCCTTTGAACTTAACATGCATTTAAACCTTCTGTTCAGACATTATGAGATTTATTGTACTATTCTGTTTGTGCTGCTTCTTGTCATGGGGTCAGAGGTCACAGTGCATAGGGACTTCACCTTTACAACCCTTTTATTGTGTTTTTACAGGTTGTGTGTGTGTGTTTCATCTATTTTGTTGTTAAAAAAGAATGCAAATAAAATAATAACAATAATAACAGCAATAATAATTATAATAAATGGAACATTTATAATTTTTCTAATTATTTTAGATTTATTGCATGTAAAATAAGAAATGTTAGAATATCCATTTCATGTTTACATTTAATCATTCTCAGGCAAGAGTTTGACATCCAGTTGAAATGACATCACTTTCTGCTGTTGTGCTGTTGCAGATACATTCAAAGTAAAACAGAAAACAGCTGTTTTGATTATTGAGGAAACAAATATATTGCAATTCTGCACTTCTGGTTATATAGATTTAATATTAACACAATATGTAACATGTATAAAAAGACAGTAAAACCAATGGTAGAATTCTTACTATGCTGTGTAATTGACACATACCTGTCGATAAAGTGATGGAGCTGAGTTTGACTTTGTACAGATTACTGCGCACTCTCCAGTGTTGGACCATGGGATATCCCACCGCCTCACTGAACTGAGCATCCCCTAAGACAGACAGAAAAAAGACCACCAATACAATTTCAGTGACTTTGTGGAACTACGACTTGTGGGGAACGGCTGAAATTCAAAATAAATGAATAGATGAATTTCTTCATTTCTTCTGGCCTGCTTATCGAAGACCCAGCCTTATCCATTATTGCCTTAACATCGTTTATTATCGTGCCCATATCGCAGCTGCTCCCAGATCAATGGCAGATATATAGTGCAGGTTGGGCTCCAACTGAATTGTTGACATTGGAAGTGGGAGCAATTTTCTCCTTCTCTGCAATTCAATTACCAAACTTTCACACCGGTTTAGAATTTAAGCCAGGAAAGTTAACAGCAAGGAGAAGGAAAAAAAAAAAAATCTACTGCTTACGGGGACCTTGATTCTCTGGGTCTGCAAATTGTTTTATACCCAAGCCATTCTCTGACAATATTGGTAAAAGCTGTACGGGAAAAAAAACGTCAGGGGTAGGTGTGGACCAAATGCCAATTTAGCTAATGGAAGGATTAGTTAGTGTGCAGAGGTGGAGGGTGTTCCAAGCCAAATGTCTGAGTGCCCCCCTGTGTGAATGAACAGGATGGTCAAGAATAGGATAATAGGATGAAATGGAGGGTGAAGTGCAAACAGTCCTTGTTTATTTTTATGTCCTTGTGCATGTGTGCTCCATATGGGTAATGTTTTGGTGTGTTATGACTCCCAAAATGATCCACATACTGTATCTGACAGATTTAACCCATAAAGACTCCCAAAGTTCAAAAATGATTTTTTCTTAACAAATTATTTATTATCTAATTAACCTTCTTAAAGTGATATGTCCCCATTTATTGTACTATTATAATCTGTGTTTTATATTTTTCCATGTAAATATACTTTCCTGTATTTAATTCACTTCACAGAGAAATGTGAAGAAAAGTGACCTTTTCATTAGAATGCACCATTAACTGACCATATATCTAGTGTGTGTCCATCCACTGTCATTGATTTGACTCCATGAGTGTTTCTGGCAAATCAATTTATATGTATTGGTAGGATTAGTGGATCAACAGGTATTAAACAGTTTAGATCAGTAGATGGTTTGGACCATCAGTGACAATTTGGGTATTAATGAGTTAGTATGTTGTTTAATTATTATACTGGTAATCTATTGTTTATGTATCCGGCTGGAAAGCTCAGTTGGTAAGGCACCGAGCTGGTGCATAGGGCACCTGGGTCCGATCCCGGGATGAGCGTCCAGTGGGTTGTGTCAGGAAGGGCATCTGACGTAAAAACTCCTGCCAAATCAAATATGCCTCTTACAGCAGCTCTAACTCTTTTTCCTACATTAAGTTTTTCTGCCTCAACTCTTGTGGTCGTGTTAATTGGACTCTTGTACGACATGGACATGTGTAATTTTTGAAGTTTTTATGAGGGTTGTAGCCTGTTTGCTACTCTCATGGACCTCTTCAACACCACGGTGAGGGTATCATGAGCCAGTCCATTTTTTACAGTTGGGATCAGCTGTTGAAGTTACACCAGCGGTGTACTCCTAGGAGTACATCCTCCTCTCTCCCACCACCACCACAGACTCCAGAGGACATCCCAGTACAGAGCTAGACCTCCGCACCAGTTTGTCAATCCTCTTCCTGTCCCTGTCTGTGCATCCACTCCCCCAGCAGATCACTGTATAGAAGAGGGTGGACTCTATGACAGAGTCATAGAAGGTATTTAACAGGGTCCTTCACACTCCAGTCCAGTTTGTAGTTTATGTGAACACCCAGTTTATTGTAAGAGCCCACTGTCTCTTTTTTTTTTTCCCTGGATGCTCACTGGTGTGGTAGGGGGGACTTCGGATTGAAGTCCACCACCAGCTCCTTGGTCCTGCTGGTGATTGATTTAGAGAGCGTTGGTCTCACACCAGACGACAAAGTCATTGATGACTGCCCTATATTCGTGATCATTCTCATCTGATACGCATTCAATGATGGCTGTATCATCTGAGAACTTCTGTATTTCATGGCAGTGGTCCGAGTTATATCTGTAGTCTGATGGGTACAGACTAAAAAGAAAAGGTTAGAGGACTGTGCCCTGCGGCACCCCCGTGCTGCAGACCACCAACTCAGACAAACAGTCAGGGAGTCTCACATACTGCGGTCTGTTAGTGAGGTAGTCAATGGTCCATGGAGTCAGCTGCTGGTTCACTCCGGTTCCCTCCAGTTTCCCTCTCAGTAGTGCAGGCTGGATGGTGTTGAAATCAATGGAGAAGTCAAAGAACATGACCCTCACAGTGCTCCCGCTCGCTCCAGGTGAGAGAGGGATCAGTGTAGTAGATAGATGATGGCGTCATCCAAAACAATGCCGGGCCGGCGGGCGAACTGCAGGGGGTCTAGCGCTGGGCTCACCAGTGGGCGAAGGTGGTGCAGGATGAACCTCTTCATGGTCTGTGGTGTTGGGGCTCCATGGGGTGTGCAATCTTTGGCACATGGACCACACAGGAACTCTTCCACAGTTCAGGAACCCTCTCCAATCTCAGACTCAAGTTAAAGATATGCAGGACCACCTGAGACAGCTGATCTGCACAGTCCTTAAGCAGTACGAGGCTGATTCCGTCTGGACAGCACCTTCCTGATCTCTGTCTTTTTTAGCTGACTTCTCACCTGGTCAGCTGTGGGGCAGATCTGCGACTGGTACTCAGTGGGGGATGGGGCTGACCTTGTTGTGCATTGGTGTGCTGGGGGTGGGATGGTTTAAGGAGACTGCAGGTAGCGATAGGACTGCACCGGTTGGGGGGGGGAGGGACGCCACACTGCTAGTTACTAGTTCCTATATTACATATGGTGTGGAGTCTGAGTTTGTAGCTCTTCGAGTCATATGAGTTTGTTCCATATTTGAAATGAAAATGACTCCCTCACCTGTGAGAAGCTGCAGGTTGGGTAAGGGCTCTGATAACACTCCCCGACATTGCTCCTCCACGGGCAGGGGGATGACCATGAGACCGTCTGCGAGCTGAGGAAAGTCCTTAATGAAGTTATTGTCCCTGCCGAGGTGGATGATAAAAAGAAGGAAAAATAAGAAGAGATGTAAATGTAATGTTGTAGTATCGTTAGCATTAAGAGGATAAGGCAGCAACAATTGACCTTCATTCAGAACGGAGGAATCAGGTGTAGAATAGAAGAGAAGAGAAGGAAAGAGAAGGGTTTTGTTTCTTGTTTAGCGGCATAAAGTGCAAAACAGACATCATAACAATATCACAAACATTATACTGAAAATATTAACAATATACTAAAACTACAAAGAAATACAAAAATATGCAAAAGGCCAACTCTGTTGTACAACTCAATAATAAAGATAAAAGAAATACAGTCAAACCTCGGTGCTCGACCATAATTCGTTCAAGAAGCCTGATCGAACAGCGATTTGGTCGAGTACCGAATTAATTTTCCCCATTTTAAATAATAGAAACAGAATTTAATTTGTTCTTGAGAGTGAAATTGCTTCCCATTTGATAATCCTAATGTTATTGATACATCACGTTAAACAGAAATAAAGTAACAATAACTGTTTGTATGTAAATAATAGTAACATATAATAAAATATAACCAATGTAATTTTTTTTCTTCCCTTCCCGTGATTCCATTGTTTCGTGAAGGCCATCACTCCTACTGCGAGATCACTTGCTTTTATAATGTCCGTTTGTATTAGTTCCTTGAATTCGATAGTGGTAGGCACAGTTTTACGTTTCACACTGCCAACAGTATCACTGTTTTTCTCCGGAGACATTACAAGGGCACAATAGAAATAACAAAGTAAAAAATAATGCAACAAACAATGCACACACAAGTCAATGTCCAAACAGAATGGAGACCACGCAGCAAGTAGGCAGACCGCTTTGGTCACCTGGGTATCGTCGGGTGGCCGAGTAAAGCAGTCGGGTGGCCGAGTAGAACCAAGTTCGAGCTCCTGGTTTTTGCTCGGCCACGGGGTCGGGAAAAATTCGAACTTTTGATTCGAGTACTGATTTGTTCGAACTCTGAAACATTCGTGTTGACTGTATATACGATATATAGAAAAATACATACAATATACAGGAATATATATTCCCTATATATTGTATATATTTATATATATATATGTAATTTAGTAAAGGATCTGTACTAGCGAAAAGTGAAAAGGTGGTTATTGTACTGTGTTAGAATGATATATGACCACTGTGCACCTCCTCACTACATAATTGTTACTGTATCGCACTACCACTACTATTGTAAGTATGAAGGTACCTTTACTTAATGGTTTGATTCTGTTGGTAACTCATTTTGCTTGCATATATAATCAATTTTGAAATTAAGTGAAATGCCATTCATCTGTTCCAGCCCCATAGGTCAACATGCCACGACACATCCACAATGCCTTGCATGGCAGCAGTCACCCACTGGTGTGTGTGAATGTGAATGTGAGGCCAATGTAAAGCGCTTTGTCACATATGTGTAGAAAGGCGCCATATAAATGCAATCCATTTACCATTTACAATGCATACTGTGTATGTAGTACAAGAATTCAATTGATTTATATAATACTTCTGTCTACTGTTATCCTGTGCTGTTGTAATGCACAAATTTCCCTGTGGTGGGAACAATAAAGTTCTATCTTATCTTTATCTTATCTTTTATCTTATTCCTGGAGATGATGTCTAGTGTATCAACAATGTATTTACAACCTATGAGTAACTTATATTGAACTAATCGTCAACACACAAATGTATGTAGATGATGTCCATGATGTATGGGGCAGGATGTATGGTGTTGGAGTGAAGACCAAGATAAGACCAAGACAATGCCATACTAAGATGAGACCAAGATCAACACTGAAACCACACTCCAGTGAGACTGGCTATGAACCAATTGCCATATTTTCTGTGACAGTGTTCCTGTGTCTTTCAGTTTAAACCACCCAAATTTGTCATAGTTACACATCAGGTTTATATTTCATGAATATTGTATTTGTGGGATGTGTGACAGATATGCTCTTTGGGCCCCGTGAAGCTAAAGTTTGTCACCACTACCTCTGCTGAGATTTTCTTTGTTGTAATTTGTATGGTGTGTGTGAACTGTTGACGATTACCATTGTCCACTGTGATTAATTCTACAATGTAACTTGTTTTTAAATTAGATGCATCCAACTGGTTGCATCCAATTAACCCTTTAATACCCCCCAAATAACCTCTAAATATCTGAATAAATAGCCAAAATGTCTGTACACGTTTTACACTTTTTATTAATTCAATAAAATACATTAAAATAAAAAACAAGATGCTGTACTGTACTTGCTATCACTGCTGGAGGAGGAGGAGGGGAGGCTGTGAGAGCAGGTGCAGGGTCTTCTGTAGACGTTGAAGGTACAGGTTCTACTTTGGTTTAGTACTTGGAGATGTCTGTCTGGAAGGAAATCTTCCTCTTTCCTCCAAATCTCACGGTAGCACCGTACACTGTGGTGATCACCGTAGAATTCATAGGCGCCGAATCCTTCACGTGGTCAAAAATACACTTTGTCCTCAATAATGGTTGACACTGAAGCCAAAGGTTTTACCAATGTTCGTCGGTGTCTCGCCTTTCTCCGACAGTTTTATGATGTCCAACTACGTTTCCATCGTAATGGCTTTCCTCTTGGCTGGACCAGCATCGCTAGGAGATCTTTCTTTCTTTTTTCAGGCCATGGAGTGAAAAAGGAGGGTGATAAACAGAGTATGCCGATAATTACGGAGCACAGACGCTACGTACGCTACATAGCAACAGTATGGGGCTGGAGCCAAAATGGCGGGCGCCGTAAAGTACGACCCGGGTGCCGTAAAGTAGACTCAAGTGACGTAAAGTTGAAATGACGTAAGTCGAGTGCGCCGTAACCCGAGGACCACCTGTATTGAATCTTTTCTGTGTGTGGTCTGAACATTTCCATCACCACTGCTTTTGTGCATGTGAATCCTTCCACGAATGTGAATCTAGAACTGGCCACCTGTCAAGACAAAAAAACAACAACAACAACAAAACAAAACTATCATACATGAGGAGTGACTCTGAACTGATTTATTGACAACAGTCTGAGGCACTGTTGAAACCAACACACAACAAATATCTACGGTCGTGGCATGTTCCAGTGCTCAGTCCAGTTGGACAGAACACTGGAAGAGACAGGGACTCAGAGGTTCCCACAGGTTCTGTCTTGAATAATTATCTTTTTTTTTTTTCTAATTGTATAAATTAATTCACACAGGATGAGATTATTACTATAAAGTATATTTCCATTTCATAACTATTATAAATGCAAGCACATGCATCTTTAAACCACATGATGTTTGGAAAAATTTAAAGGCTGAAATAATAGTTGTGTGTTTGTAGGCTGATATCCACAACAGTGGTTGTCCCACAGTTGGAGGGAAAATAGAACTGCAGGCAAAGATAAGAACAAACATCTGGAGGGAAGATTTTCTTTATCTCTGCTAAAAAGGAACACTAGAAGAAAACAAGATAATGCAAAAGGATCAATGAGAAGTTGGAAATACCAGTCTGGCAACACCAAACATGTATCCTAATCTCTGTAGGTGCATGTTAGAACAAAAGCAGACGTATAGTAACATTTGACTATGTTTTTAAATTCTTAATAGTCTTCACTGGACACTGTACTCATCCCACTGCTTAAGAAAACACATATGGATCAGTCTATGTGAAGTCAACCATCGCATCTTGACTGACCACCTCAGATTTGTTTTGTTATATCTGAAATTAATTCATAAACACCCAAACATCCACCAGTGACCAAAACCATCTATTGATCTAAACTGTTTAATATGTGTCGATCCACTAATCCTATCAATGCAAGTAAATAAATGGTGTAAAATACAGTTATTTATCTTTTCAGGGTCATCAGATATGACCCATTTGGACATTTAGAGGCTCCGTAGTTACCATGGAAACACCGTTATCTTCTACAACATTGATTCACCAGTAAAACACATGGAGCTGAGATAAAAGTCATCTTTGGCACATCTCTATTGAGAAAGAATCGTCTGAAGCAAAAATGATGACTATATGAGGGTATTAGAAAAGTATTCACCCATCACATAAACAAACTCTATCTGAAAACTTATATTATTTATATATTACTCCGTGGACTGTACCAGGGAAGTGAAAGAGTTGAGTGTATGTGTGTGTGTGTGTGTGTGTGCGTGCGTGTGTGGTTTAATTCTGCTTCAGGAATTCCCAGACCGGACCTTCATGGTCCTCAGCTGTATACCCAATATATAGTATATTTAGAACTAGATAGATAGATAGATAGATAGATAGATAGATAGAAGTACTTTATTGATGCCAGAAGCTGGGAAATTTGTTTATAACAATAGCAGTATAAAAATACAATACAATATAATACAATATATGCAGTAAATAAACAGTTAGGTGCGCAGGTATGGTTATAGTTCTGACCGGGTTTGACATCAGGTGTGTTTATTGTGAAGTGTTATTGCCGATGGAAGGAAGGACCTCCTGTATCTGTTCGTACGACAGCGGAGCTGTAAGAATCTTTTGGAGAAAAAGCTCCGCTGTCTGTCCAGGGTGTGGTGGAGAGGGTGGTCTTGGTTGTCCATGATGGAGATCAGTTTCTGTAGTGACCTCCTCTCCACCACGGACTCAAAACCGTTCAGCCTCAGCCAGATCACAGAACCAGCCTTCTTGATTATTTTATCAAGTCTATTGGTGCCTCTGGTTCGGATGCTGTGATCCCAACAAACAGCCGCAAAGAAGATGACGCTAGCTACCACAGACTGGTAGAACATCCCTAACATCCTGGTGCATTCTCCAAAGGATTTGAGCTTCCTCAAAAAGTATAGTCGGCTTATCCCCTTTTTGTACACAGCCTCGGGGTTGGATTTCCAGTCCAGTCTGTTGCCGATCTTCACTCCCAGGGATTTGTAATCCTCCACCTCCTCCACAGTTTCTCCCCTGATAACCAGTGGTTGTGGAAGCGTCCTCCTCCTTCGGAAATCGATCACCACCTCCCTGGTTTTGCTGATGTTCAGCTTCAGCTGGTTCTGTTCCGTCCACTCCACAAATTCACTCACCAGTTTTCTGTACTCACCCTCCTCTACCCCTCTTGTACAGCCCACATCTACTGAGTCATCAGAAAACTTCTGAAGAAGAAAACTTCATGACTCAGAGTTGTGTTGGAAGTCTGTGGTGTATAAGGTGAAGAGGAAAGGGGAAAGCACAGTCCCCTGTGGAGCCCAGATGGACAAACTGTGGCCTTCCCATCAGTAATCAACAATCCAGGAGATCACTGAGCTGCTGACTCCCATCACCCACAGCTTCTCCCCAAGTAGCAGAGGCTGGATGGTGTTGAAAGCACTGGAGAAGTCAAAAAAAGTGATCCTCACAGTGTCTCCTCCACCCTCCAGGTGCATTTGGGCTCGTTGCAGCAGGTAGATGACAGCGTTTTGTCAATTCTCGTTTGTTTTTTTTCTTGAATATTCCTACCCTCCTCCTTTTTTCCAGCTTGGGGACTGGTTTATGGTCCATTTAGGAG
>JAPTHA010000005.1:42092681-42103413 GCA_029814585.1 Gymnapogon annona | reverse complement strand
AAACTCTGGAACTCACTGCCATCAGAAATAAAATCCAGCTCAGAATTCAAGGTGTTCACCTGCAGAACAAAAACATGACTAAAGGAACAACAACACTGTACTCATCTGTAAATACTTTTGAGTGAGTGAGTGAGTGAAACTTTTATACCACATAAATACAATATGGGATGGTTGAACTGTATGGTCTGGTACTTTTTAATTGATATGTATTTTATAGTATACTGTAATGTAGTGAGTCAGGGTTTCATAATGTAGTGTTTGGATGGTTAAACTATGTGGGCTAAATCAAAGAGGGTGACACATTACAGTTCTATTTATGTCATTTATGTTGGGTAATATACAGCTGACGGAGGAAGTTGAACTGCATCAGTCTATACCTTCTATTTAAAGGAGAGGTGACTCCCTTCCTACACAGCTTCCTCCATAACTGTTACTCAATGGTGATTCCTAGATCCACTTCCCATTTAGCCCTTGGTCTGTCAACAGCAGGGGTGCCCAATACGTCCATCGCGATCTACCGGTCAATCACGAAGGTATTATGGGTAGATCGCATGCCATTAAAATTTATCCATCAGCCTATCATCGTGAAGTGAATGAAATTGGTCACTTGATTGACGCGCATAACCGAGTGTTAAAGCAACCACGCGGCGTTCAGTATGCGGCGTTAAGCGGCATCCGATACATACGCGGCGTCCGGTAGATGCCATATATAAAAACTGATCGTTGTCGGTTCCTTTTGATTCGCTGTTGGTGTCTCACGTAAAAACGTTGCAAATATTCTTCTTACGTCTCTTATGTCAGCGGGAAATAGTCTGACAGTCAATTAAGCGGAGTGCTTACAACAACAATTTTACAGATTTTAGAACTCCGTGCACACATAAGGTGCATCAGAGTAAGGTCATGACAAAAAATTGACATAGTTGCATTGAGCAATATGGGTTCACACAGTAATGCAAGGTACACTAACATATATGGTTCATATAAATAATTGTCAATACATTTATAAATAAATATATATTTTGGAATTTTATAGTAGGTAGATCATTTTGACTTGGTCATTTTGAAAGTGTGAGCACCCCTGGTCTACAGTATCCAAAATGAAGCTCATTTCTGAACAGTGGTACTTTGACTGGAAAGGGTTAGGGTTAGGTCCTGGCTATCAGGCCAACACTAGGTGGAGAGAAAATATAAATCAATGTAGATATTAAATTCAAAGATGAATTTCAGTCCAAAAACCATAGGAAAATGTTCGTATTAATGTATTCACAAAACACAGCAGAGGGTTACAGAAGCAGAGCAGACTGATGAGGTAACAGGTAAAATGCTAAAGTCGGTCTGATGCTCAGCAGATAGAACCTTTAAAGGCCAAAGTATTTGATCTGGGTAAATATTTTAAAAGGCCCATTGTCTTATTCATCAGCAGTTGGTTCTTTACAGTTGTTGACACCAAACACGTACTTTTGCTTTTAATTAACATGAACATATGGTTGAAGTCATTTTCATGAAGACAAAAAAAAAAAAAAAAACCCTGACGGTAGTTATTCTTGGGATCATCCGTAAATGAATCATGAATTGGCACGTTGTCAATTCCTGGTGGATAAAGATGTGACAGATTTTGTGTGTGTGCAGACAACACCACCTTCTGTCTTTTTTGTCTGTTTTTTCCCTTTAGTTTATGTGCACACATTCCCTTCTCCACACAGAACAACTATAAAAATGTGAAGTCTGACAACCGCCTCAATGCAGAACATTACTGAAGCCTCATTTACTGCACCCCCACTGCTTTCCTCTTCTACATTTCCCCCTCTTCCTCAGTGTTTCTAACCCACTCTCTTTCGATCCTTTGCTTTTTATTTTTTTCTTCATAACCATTATCAGCATCTCTTTTAATCAACCGCTGTCTTTCTCTGTACTTCTCTCCAGTCAAACAGTAGGCGGTCAACCATGAACCTCAATAACATTACCTGATATTAGGGTGGGCGCACCAACATGTGACTTATGAGCTGAGCATGTCAGCTTCGGGAATGATCATGCACACATGCGCATAGATACACACACACACCCGCACAGAAGAGAAGAGACAAACCCATACAGGCAGAACCTTGGCAATCTCAAGAATTCACTAGCCTTATAGTTTACAAGATGAAGAATGAAATAAATGTATAATAAAAAAAGTGATTTGGGGAGAGTAAATCCGCACATTTTTTCTTCATGTTTTTTTTTTTCCTCACATAGCTAAGGCATTAGCTTGCATGGACACCTCAGCTCAGCACAGGACAGGTGGACAGCTCAGCCCCTCTCTTCCCCCGAGTGTCCAAGACATGCGGTTGGAAATCAGTTTTCAATATGTTTTGATTTTCTTCAACAAAATAAAGTGTACATCTAATCTTTTTCTATTTTTTTTTTTTCTAGGCTGGGATAGTGACATATCAAGTGTTTTGCTTTTAGTTCACATGCTTCCACCTACTCCCAAAAGTAGAAAGAAAAATTCTGAGATTAGTTCAACTCAAGCCATAAACAAGCTTGTGAGATACCTGCAGGTATGTTCTTTTAATTTTCACATTTTAGTTTTTGAGTTGCTGTTTAAACTGATGAATTTTTTTCCCCCTTCATCGAAGAAGACCTCATTAAGAGACAGCATCTTTCCATTTTGTTTTTTGTGTGTGTTACAGATCGGAGTCAGCATTGAGGTCTTCCTTGAAGGACTTGATCCTGGACAGTCACTGCTGCTCTGTGTTGGACAAACAAAGAACCACCTTCACAAGTTTTACAAATAATCATTGACCACAAGCCGATTCCCTGCAAGGCTGAGACATCACTTGCTGCTTTGGATGAACTGTTCAAACCTCATTTCATCTTTGGTCTCAACTATGACGAGTCTCTCTGCAACTTCTACATCTTCCTTCAAACCACTGTCTACAATATTGACATCGGAAACACCAAAGAAAGTTCAAGAGTGAAGGAACTCAGGTCCAGGATTTTAAACACAGATCCATAGGAGGTGATGTTCATTTGTTTTACTTGTAAGGCTCTCTATAAAAGTTCTAGGCTGTTTTTTCAGCATTTGAGACTTTGTCATGCGTTGTATCCACACAAGTTATTTCCTTTAAAATGTGGACAGCAAAATTGTAATTCCAGCTTTTGTACTTATAAGGGTTTTAAAAAAACATCTTGCCAGTTTTCAGAAGTTAACCGTCTCAAGTGGAAGTGAAGCCATGATTGGGACTGTGGTCTGCACAGACACTTCTGACAAAGACACGCATGATGTGTCATTAACATCTTGCACTGTTTTGTGTTCGGGAAGGTCAGCACAACTTGAAAACATCAATGTTTCTAATATGTGTGGTTCTGCCATCCAGATTCAACTTTATTATGACTTTGAGACTGCAAATCCCTTAGGCTCAAAGAAAGGGATAAATAAGCTAGGTTGTTTATATTTTATTTTAAGAAACCTGGCCCCTAAATGTAATTCTGTGCTGACGAATATTCATGTTATTTCATTGTTCCATTCACAAGACTTAAACAAATATGGTTTTGATGATATTCTGAAGCCCCTCATTAACGATCTTAAAACTCTGGAAACTGAAGGCATTGATGTTCCATTTTCAGACACGCCGTTGCTAGGTTCTGTTGTACAAGTCACTGGTGACAACTTGGGATTACATGGACTGTTTGGTTTAATAGAGTCCTTCAGTGCCACTCATTTCTGTAGATTTTGTTTAATCACAAAAGAGTCTCAATCTGTCTTCACTGAAGACCACCCTGGCTTAGTTTTTCGGACGCGAGAAATTCATACTGAACATTGTGCAGCTTTATGTGAAAATCATTTGTTGGTTTCAACATTTGGAATTAAAAAACCCTGCTTGCTCAATACACTTCATTTTTTTCACACTTTTGAAAATTATGCTGTCGACATCATGCATGATTTACTTGAAGGTGGTGTTCAGTATGAATTAAAACTTGTTTTCAGATATTTAATTGATCAGAAAGTTGTATCTTCAGAAACCTTGTCTCAGAGACTTCATAGTTTCAACTATGGCTACATTTCAAGAAAAAAATCATCCAAGTTGCCTTAAATTAGACGATGGAAGTAAGGATCTTGGTCTAAATGCAATACAGGCATGGTGTCTTGTAAGAAATGTTCCTCTTATTTTGGGTGATGTTTTTAACAGGAATGACAGTTGTTGGAATCTGCTGCTTGTATTGATTCAAATTGTAAACAGTCTTTTCACCTGTTGTGACCTATGGCATGACATATTTTTTGAAACATCTGATTCACGAGCACCACAACTTATTCAAGTTGTTGTTTCCGCAGAAACGATTGATTCCAAAGCATCATTTCATGCTCCATTATCCCACGTGCATTCGGAAAATAGACCTACTTCATGTATGGTGTATGCGATTCGAAGGGAAGCATAACTTTTTCAAAAGATCTGTAAAAAACTTTAAAAATCTTACAAAATCCTTGGTCAAACAACCCCAACGAAGGCTCGCTTAATGTTGGGAAAATTTCTACTTTGAGCGATTTGAATTTGGGCCATTAAAATATGTTGTGATCAGTAGTCTGGAAGGAGGTGAATTTGTGTGCTTTTTTTTTTTGATGTGAACAGTTCTGCTGAGGTATCTACAACAAATTGGGTGAAAAGCTATGGTACCGAATATCAAATCAGTATGTTTGTTTGCGTTAAGATCAGATAGCCAACATCATCATTAGACGGTCAAGCTTATCTTTTGACGTGCCATGTGGACACACTACATTTTGATGAACACTTTAATACATACTGTATAAATGACCCTGGAAGTTCTTATTCTGTTCTCTCTGTTGGCAACTTGAGGTATTACAGACCATATGATAAGCAGTTTTCTAATGAAATGGATGATAACATGTATATTGTTCCATACTGTCACATTGTTTAATTATAGCTGGCTGGTTAAATAAAGCTTGAAAGTGACATTGTATTTTTTTTATTTTGGGAGGCATATTTTTTTAACTCGGTAATACAACACATAAGTAGTGTTAAAAGATCACTTGAGATGGTTCTATAATATGAGTGTTAAAATTTATGAGTTATATTTAACTCAAAAATGTGTTCATTTCAACTTTTTTTAGTGTTGGCTGCAACACTTCCACTGTGTGAAACACGAAACACTTTGAAAAGTGTTGTTTTTACTTAATTTTGAGTGGACCATATAGAACAAACTAAAAGTGTTGAAATTAACTCGATATGAGTTGAATTAACACTGTTCGAATTTCTATGTGGCTGAGTTGTGGGACAATAAGCAAGACCCCACCAGCCCATCGCCTCTCACCATAGGCCATTCAAAAGAATAAGTGGCAGGACGCCCCTCTCAAGGAGCTGGGTTCCAGAGCCCCCCTTCCTCCTCCTCAAGTGGCCTCACCACCCATAGAGGCTACCTTAGGGGTCAGGTGTGATGTGGATTGGGTGGCAGTCCCAGTCCCCTGGGTGTCTGATCCCCGGACACTAAATCAGGTTACATGTAAATAATTGGTGTTAAATACAGTTATTGATCTTTTCATGGTCATCAGATATGATCCATTTGGATGTTCAGAGGTTCTAAAATCACCATGGAAACACTGTCATCTTCTGCATCTTCTACATTTATTTGCAAGTAAAACCCATGGAGTTGAATCAATGACAGTGAATGGACACACTGGGTTTATATTCAGTTACATATAGAGTTTCCTCTACTCTTAGATTTGTATTTACCATTTTCTTTAGTTTTCTGTTTTGATCCAATAACCTTTAAATTTATGCCAAGCTCTTATGAACATTGACATAATTTGTGAATAACAGGATTTTTGCAGAAAAAATAATTAATGGCATTTTGCTGTCAATGGGAAAATGTATTTGATATCTGAACAAATTGAGTTATTAGCTGAGTTACAGAACAAATTAACCTCATAAGCACTCCTGAACATAACTTTTTTGATCTAGTACTCAGGGGGGCACCTGGAAATGTTGCTTGGTGCTCTCTAAACACACAAGTTTTGACGTGCTCCACCGGACGGATAAAAAAGGGATACGTGGTTGAATAACTGATAGCAATAACATTTATTGATATCTAAAGATGAACTAACAAATAACAAAGAAACAAAAAAGCATAATAATTTTTACTGGCATATTTTTAAGCAATGAATGTATTTTCTGTAAACTCTGAAATATAATGGCTTCTCCTTGAGCTTAGTTTGCTTGAACATAAAACCTATTCTAAAAGCTGGACATCTTCCTCATCATCACAGATATTTTGGAGTAAAATTAATTAAGAAAACAGTTAAAGTAGTTCACAGTGTGTATGCTGATAGTATATGAAGTACTCCTCCAAAAATTAACACATTCCCAAATTATTTATTGGAAAAATTAAGAGAAAATGCCTTATAAATTATTTTGGGAAGTGCTTTTATTTTTAAATGAAAACAGGAATTACCTTTACATTGTGTTTATGGCTCACTGTATGTGTTCCGTAAAATGCAGCATAGTTCATAAGTAGCGTTGAGAAGAACCAAAAACTGGATCGGCTTGATCACGTGACAAAAGTAGACTTAAAACTGATTTAAATTGACTGATGACTAAAATTGATTTAGTCGTGTTTCTGTTGCGGCTCCTCTACTGTAATCGTGGGACAAATCGTGCACATGTAATTCACCAGCAGGTGACTAGACGAATCGTGTCTGGCTTGACCGCAGTTCCTGCTGCCACTTTTCCACGAAAACACTTTTTTTGTGCTGCTCGGGCATTGATGGCTCAATCAGTTGTGTTTTTGGAGGTGGTGGTGGTGAAACATCAAAATAGTTACTCAACAAGGCTTGCTTCTTTGACATTTTGACGAGTGCCACCTCTATAAACGCTTCCAGCTGTTGTTGCGCAAATGCGTTTCAAGGCGTTTGCTGTGCGGCGCATCTTGCATTTCGACAACGAATGCGTACTTGCACAACAGTTATGTGCACCCCTGCTCATAAGTATACCACATATAAAACGTAAAAGCAGAATAAATGTATGCACACAACATCCCCAATTTATGACCATGTCCAAATAACTATTTCAGTGTGGAACCAACAAGCATCATCTCCAAAAGATTTATACTAATTTGTGACAGAACTTAAATAGCAGTCACAGAGTTTCCATCCAGAAATATGCAGAGAACATCAATCTGACAGGTCTTTTTTTGGTACACAAATATAAAACAAAAGGTACATTTATTGTTGCCGCCAGCAGAGTGGATCATTTATTTTAGGAAGGGAGCTAAGAAGCTTCTCATCAACCTTCGGCAGCTTAACCCTTCACCCGAGTGTCTGCCTGTGTGTCTCATGGCTACTCATTAGCTGGAAAGAAATTTTTGTGAAATGTTTACCAGCTCTGGTCCCAAGAAGAAGCTACTGTGTGTGCACCAAGGAGATAATTACAGAAAATTACTGAGAACCATGGAAATGTTGCTGTGTTTATGCCTGTGAGCCATGTGGGTTTCCAGATTCCCAAATTATTCATGTTGTGGTGTCTTCTTATTCCGAGAGGCGAGTGTTGATGAGGAGTTAGTACATCTTGTCGATCAAAAGCGGTTTCATCTCTTCTCCTGCATTAACTGTTATTATATCTCGTCGTTTTTTGGTGGAAAGTGATTTCAGTATCATAGTAGTGACACTGCTTAATAAGCACTGCGTAAGACATGAATTGAAATAAAATTGCACATTCAAATATTTATAATACACTTGTAAAAGTGATTCACACACAAAACCACAAATACAATAAAAGACAGTTAATCAGTACCCTTTTGGTTCAACACTCCGACTGGTCTTGGCTTTTTTTCATACAACACAGTGTTAACCACGTGTAAACCTAGCAAAAATGTGTCCTGCTCTCATATTTTAGTCATTCACCTGAGTTTCCAAGAAAACAACACGTTCCACTCGGTTAAATTTGTGAGTGGGACAATCTAAAGACTGGAAAGTACACAATGTTATGTTAGAACTTCTTTAAAATACATTTTTTATATTTGTCAGACTATTTTACTCACTGTGTATCATGTCCACATGCACTCCATGTCTCACTGCCATCTCTAGCTAGGTGCAAGGCATGTGTGCATGATACATTCAAGGGAACATAGAAAAACAGTGGTGCTTTCAAGGAGCATTCGAAATAAAAGTTTTAGGCGAAAAAAAAAAAACCCATTAGTAAGCACTTGTTCACATATGTTACACGTGTTTGTCTCTATCTCCCACTACTCACCTCTTCCACTCTTACTTTCCCTCTCTCTCTTGCTTTTACCTATCCCTTTCACGCCAAATGGTCTAGGCAGACGTCCATCCTCCAGGACATAGTCTTCCTTACAGAGTGGCACCACGGTAGGCAACCTTGTACAACAGCACCTAACTATTTTTCCTACTTTAAGTTTTTCTGCCTCGACTCTTGTGGTCGTGTTAATTGGACTCTTGTTTGACATGGACATGTGTCATTTTTGAAGTTATGTGAGGGAAGAAGCCTGTTTGCTACTCTCATGGACCTCTTCAACACCACAACGGGTGATCTCGTGAGCCACTCTGTTTTTTACAATCGGACCAGTAGTTGGAGTTTGCAATAGCGGTGTACTTCCGGGAGAGTGACCCGTGAATCTGAAGCAATTACGGCGTTGGAGACCTGGGGATCTGGAGTGATGTACCGGAGAGGGGGAGACGGTACTAAACCTGGCATTCCATCAGTTGTAATGTGTAACAGAAGATCTTTACCTAACAAGATGGAAGAACTAACGGCGTTAACCAGACTGCAGCGGGAGTACAAGCAGAGCAGCCTCCTGCTGTTAACGGACACCTGGCTCACCGACCCCACACAAAACAACAAACCATACTTTGTTGTCACTTAAGTTGGTTTTCAACTGGCGAGAGCGGACCAAAGCGCAAAGGAAAGTGGTCGAGGAGAGGTGGGGACTGGCGATGTAAGTGAATGAGAGGTGGTGTAACGGACCTGGACCAGAACTTCATACACATTTTTCCTGAAAACAAACAGAAATGTGGACTGACCTGACCTCGTCATGTTTCTAAATTTGCTTTCTACACAAAACTGTTACAGGACTTCATTAAGTCCGGTATCAGTGATATCTGTCAAGGCTCACACACTCTTTGAGTCATTGAATCTTCCTGAATTCTGAATTATATGGATGGTAAAAGATAGATATTCACAGATATTTTTTTTAGATTGACAGTTATTTCACTAAGTTAATCAGAAACTGATAAACTATGATCGATCAATATAAAGACTCGTGATCCCCTCAGCTTTTATCAATGAATCTGATAACTCAAATTTAACAGAACTCTATTATTTTTATTATTTTGATTTTTTTTTATTTATTATTTGATGACTTGAATCACGCTTTGATTCCATTTACATTTACAGCCCAAACAATTACAAAAGCTTATCTGTTAAGGATAAAACATCTTTACTTTGTGTTTTTTTCCAGTTCAATAAAGGTTCCATTGCATTAACAAGTTAACCACTTTCAAAACACATAACTGACATTGGTATTTATGGGCTGTGGATTATTACGGTCAGACTTGTGACAAAGCATGCATCCACTTTTTAAAATACTATAAAAAATACTGCAGTGTTCTCTTGGTTTAAACTTGTCTGGGCACAGAGAAGCCAAACGTCTGCATTCATTTTAATGTGTTTTTCTTTATTGCTTGTATTTAATTTGTTTGAATGGTTTTATTCCTTTGAATGTCCTTTAATTTATTGTTTTTAATTTGTTTTCAGAGTCTTTCATGGTTTTAATCCGTCCTAAAGTTCTTGTACGGTACTTTATGCTCTGTTTCAGAGTAATATGCTGGACTCTTTTCTCGATGGCATATCATTACAATGTTCATATATGCTCTACCCTACATTTTTTTCTCATCATTAATGCTCATCAATTAAACACCATAGTTACAATGATGTATATCAATGTAATTCCAAATTCTGCAATAGGGCAGTGTAAACACAAAAACTCAGGGTACATCTATATATCAAAGATGGCAGAGCAAAAAAAAAAAAATCTTAGAATAAAAGTGTTGAATATTTCTATACACATATAAAATGCCTGTGCTGAGTGGGAGCAGACTATTGAAAGAGGAGAGCTATTGTTCATAGGACAAAAGATATAGAGGATTTGACGAGCAGGATAACTACTTTGATGAGATGACATGCAGTTATACACATGTTCAATTAGAGGCGAGTGGAGTCAAATATTATATTCCTGTGTGGCTGGCTTGTCTTCTTAGCTTAATAATGAGGACGTACTGAAGGAAAAATTTGACTTTCAAAACGGTACCTGAAATAAAATTGTCACAGTCCTTAAAAAGAGATACACAAGTGCAGCATGTGCATCTGAATCTGAAAAAAAACCCAACTCTCTCTCAGTCATTGATTTGAAACGTGTGCTTGTCTGTGATTGGATTTTAATTCAGCCTCTGGAATGAATGGTTTCATGACAAACATAATGAGACAGAGCGGCCGCAACGTCGTTACTGAGACTGATCATCACTCTAATGAATGGAAGTGGGCTTTTTTTCACCATTTAAAAAAAAAAAAAAAAAAAAAAGAACAGCTTTGTATCCCGTCAGTACGTGTTGGTGTGGAGACGTTTACAGACTGATGACATCACACTCCCAGGATGAGTGTGTGTGTGTGTGTGTGTGTGTGTGTGTGTGTGTGTGTGTGTGTGTGTGTGTGTGTGTGTGTGTGTG
>JAPTHA010000005.1:41798367-41809643 GCA_029814585.1 Gymnapogon annona | reverse complement strand
ATACATATATACACCACATGGACTCAGCTCCATATACTGTAGCTGTACATGTGTGATGGAGGGGGTGTGAGGTTAACATGTGTCTCTCTGCGTACTGTGTAGTTCATATTGTCAATGTTTGGTCTTGTCTTGTCTTGTCTCTGTTTTGTCTTGTCTCACGACATTTGGTTTAGTTTGGGTTTTGTCTTGGTTGACACCTCTGGCCTTGTTAATGTGGGTGGGGGGGTGTGGCCTGGTGGTGAACAAATGTGACTGTTGTGTGATGCAATGTAATGTTGTCTAATGAAAAATAAAAAAAATAAAATATTGAAAAAAATAAAAATAAAACTGAGACTGTGAAAATACATAAATACACAAAGACATATCTGAAAGTCGCGGAGGTGACATCAGTGTAATGTCCTCCCATCACTCTGTGAGCTCTGGCAATATGTACGGTTTCAACATGAACAAAATTGTAGTGATTTTCACATCTTGCAATCTTTTTCAGAACGCTCTCAAAGACCAAGGTGCTGAGTGACGGTCTCCTTGGTGCTGCTGATGTGCATCATATGCAACGGCAGATGGCACCTGTCGAACTTTGTGAGCACTGTGTATTTCTTTACCATCTTCATCATAAAATGTGACTTTCTCTGGTCATAAACTCTAAAATTCACTGGACGCCAGACTATATCCAAAATTTATATACAATTGTCAAACATGTGCAAAGCTGTTGTTTACACATTTCCCCGTGTGACATTGAAATGTCACATGTATGTACTCCATCTATATGTGTACATTATGTCACATGGAAGCTACATATTTTTATGTTCTACAGCTATGAGGCTTAAAATAAAATTTTCATCATTGTGTGTGTGATCTTTGTTTTTTTAGAATCTTTCAAAGGCACACCATAAATGAAAAAATATTACAATTATTATTATTGATAGTAGTAGAAGTAATGTTATAAAGACAAATACATTAAGCGGTGACATCATAAACATTCTGTTAAATGTTTAAGTACAAGTAAAATAGATCATGTTTTCAGATGCATGAAGGGATAAATGGATGTACGGGTGGACAGATGAACAGATGGTTGAATTGATGGATGTTGATGATTGGGACATAGATTGATGAAGCAGCTGAGAAATGGATGAATGCATGGATGTATGAACAGATAGTTGTATGGATGATGGCGTTGAGGACATGGATGGGTGGCTGATGGATGGTTGGATAATATATGGATGGATGGCTGGGTGGACAATGGACAGTTGGGTGATGGATGGGTGGATTGATGGAAGGATGGATGGAATGGTGGGTGGGTGGATGAATGAATGGAAGAATGGACAGATGAAATGGTGGGTAGATGGATGTATGGATTTGAATGGTGGGCGAATGGATGGAGGGAGGGAATGGTGGGTGGGTGGATGGATGGACTTTATTGGTCCCTAACTGGGAATGTAGTGTAGCGGCAGCATGGCACACATAATAAAAGTACATCAGCAAACACAAGGACAAAAATAAGATCAAACACAACATACAAGATCAAACACCATACACACTAAATTTACACATACACATACTAAATTTCACATCTAAAAATATCTGAGTAGAATCTGTGTAATAACTGAAATGTTCCAACATTGAAGTGTGAAGTGCAAAACCAACTGTGATATTCAGATTGAGATGGTGGTCTACATGTACAATAATGAACCATCTGTAGCTGCTGATGTTTCTCGTCATTTGTAGTTACGCTCCAACAGGAAAAAAAAAGATGTGTTTAATGCTTTAGCCCTGAGTCCGCCTGTTGATTGGACATCCACTTGTCCTCCATGACAAGTGCTGTGACTAACCTTCATAAAGTAGTTGTGTCCTGAAGATGCAAGACGTTCATTTATTCACTAAACTTTGCCGATCTGTCACTCTTAATATTTACTCTTAATATTTTCTTTTTTTCACTTCACTCTTTTCTTCAGTTATAACTTATCTCAATTAAAGAAGTGCGTAAATAAACCGAGATGCAACAAGCGTAACAGAACATCCTCTGAAATTATTCATACCAGGTGCATCAAATTTCATTTCCTCTGCTGCTGAAAAAAAAAAAAAGAAAGAGCTGAAACAGAAGAATTATTTAAACATTGGCCTATTTTCTGAGAACTGCTTCTATGAAAGTCTGAACAAATATTGATAAAAGTTGTGGTACTTATTCATTGGCACAGTAATCAAACGATTAATTGACTAACAAGAAAATAATAAAATATGCAGTAATGGCAAGGTCTTTTATGTCTTTCCCATAAATATATGTAAATTTAGACTCAAGTATTTTTTTTCCTCAGCAAAATTACATCAAGTCTGAACAAAAATGAATATTTATTCCCACTGCTGCTTCAGAATACGTAAACACTGAGGAAAGGCCAATTAGTACTATATCCCAAAGACAGATCCTTAATATAAACCATGACCAACAGAGTATCGAACCACAAAATATGGACAGAGTCTGCAGTCAGTAGTGTAGAACAGGGGTTCCCAAACTTTTTCATGCCAAGGCCCCCCAAACACCTTTGTCCCTTGGCCGGGGACCCCCTCTGCAAAACACAGCAAATGCTTCTAAAAGAAATATCAACTTTTAGTTTGTATTTCATTACTTTTTATTCACTTTTCATTATTTCTTATTTGTAAGCACAGAAAATAGCCAACAAATATAACAAATATATTGTGTAATACTATATTTTTTCTTTCCATCCAATTTTCTGAGGCCACCCTAGCACCCCCTGGCAGACCCCAGTGGGCCGCGGCCCCCACTTTGAAAACCACTGGTGTAGAACACAGGTGTGATGATCTGTGACTGAGTTCCTCCTCCTCCCTCTGAGGTGGGTGGAGCCTATTGTTCCCCTCACTTTGTTACTTTGTTCCGCTCACCTACGCACCTGTGTCTCGTCCCACCATCATGCACCTGCTCTGCATCAACAACTCCTTTTAAAGCCTTTTGGAAGTGGAAGGAGTCGCTGGCGTATCCTGTTACTTCAGGATATGGCAACTATGTACATTTTTTGTCATTATCTTACTCTGACAACTTGCACTGAATGAAACTAGCTAGGGATGCATCATATAATATGATATATATATTATATATTATATTATATGATTTTATATATATCATCTGGACAGTAGCTACTGACACCAGCCTCAAGTACACTTCAACATGAACCTCAGTCATGGTGGAATGGTACTTGGACTTACTGTATTTCCCGCACAATAAGGTGCACTTCAAAGACTGTCATTTTCTCTCTAGTCGGTGGTGCGCCTTATGTGTGCACAGAGTTCTAAAATCTGTAAAAAGGTTGTGCGTTTTTACTAAATGCTCCACTTGATTGACTGTCAGACCATTTCCCACCGACATAGTGACGTAAGAAGAATATTTACAACATTTTTCTGAGAAATACCAACATAGAATCAAAAGGAACTGACAACGATCAGACAGTTTTCACAGTGTCCGGTCCGCGTACAGACCGGACACCGTTTATGGACTGGTCCATACTGGTCAACTCACTAGCTAGCTATAACGTGCGGTTATGCGTGAATGCTCGGTGATTGGTCATATCAACAGTCAATCAAGTGACAAATTTCATTCACTTCACGATATTAGGTTGATGGCTAAATTTTAATGCCATTAATCCTCGTATTATATTTTATTCTAACCCGGCTGGATAGCTCAATTGGTAAGGAAGTATCAGGAACGGTATCCAGAGTAAAAACTCCTGCCAAATCAAACAAGCAAATTGGATTCGCTGTGGCGACCCCGGAAGGGAAAATGCCGAAAGAAATCATCATCATTATATTTTAAATTACTGTGATTGTCGCAGGTCGTTTAGAACTGTACTTTGTAAATCCACACAAAGCAGTCAAAAAACCAGGTTAAACTAATAACTGCTTTGTTTTAGATCATATAAACAGTTTAGGAAGGATAGATACAATGAATTTTTAAATTCTGACGCTATTATTTAACCATCCATAAACATCCAACAGTGTTCAAAATCATCTACTGATCTAAACTGTTCAATACTTATTCATACATTAATTCTGTCAAATTCCGATGACCGGATGGATGTTATGAGGTGACGTGATCTGACAGAGAGCAGAGACAGACACTTCAAACAGAACAAACCTATATTAAACTAACAAGATGTCTCAGCTCATGAGCGTATGTATATCCCCCTGGCCACCAACATAACACCGGTTCTCTAAAAGGTTCCCATTCACCAGTTTAAAGGTGATCACTGCAGTGCAAAGTCAGTGATTGTGTAGGTCTGACAGCTCTGCGACAGCTTGTCAGCTCGGTAACAAAACCCATGTCATCAACATTTACTGTGATGAAAGCTGACACCCAAAAGGCACTTTGCTGCCTGTCGTCACATACATGACATTATGCAGTCTGTCATCCAAGCGCAACATACATTTCGTAGCTCATTCTGCCGACATGGGTGTCTGGTGTCACAATAGGGTGATGAATATTCAGTCATTTTTGTGAAGATTAAACAGTTCCTCATATCTCAGCCCCAAAAATACAAGGACCGAGAAGGAGGAGAAACAGTCAGACGGAGTGACATTGGAACTAAAAGAGGAAGGGGATTAGTGAAGTTAACTTAACTTCACTCATATTAACTCCACTCATTAACACTTAGCTAGTACTCATTATCGATATATTTAACTGCCACTCTCTCTCTCTCTCTCTCTCTCTCTCTCTCTCTCTCTCTCTTCCCCCCTCTCCTGCGTGGATAGGGGGCTAAATCATCGATTCCAGCGGGAAGCTGCTGGATGACAGACTACGCAAGGGCTGTAAAGGACATCGGAGCTAGATCGCCTCCTTGCTATGGAGGTTCTGCTTCGCCTGTTCACCTCAAGGCCCGAGGAAGCCCCCTCATCTCCTGACGACCCCCCTTCTCCTTCGTCCCCTCCCTTCCTGACCCTGACCCCTTTCTTCCCCTTTCCCCTTCGACACCCTTCCCCTGAGGAAGCCCCCCATCTCCTAAAGGCTCCCCAAAGGCTCCTTAGAGTCTTGACTTTTATACGCACACTCATGCACACACTCACACTATAATTCTGTTGTCCACTCGACATCCATTGCAGCCTGGTGGTCCTGGAAGGGGGATCCCTCCTCCTGTGGTTCCTTCTCAAGGTTTCTCTTTTCCCCAGTTGGGTTTCTTTTTAGTTTTTCCTTGCCCTGGAGGGGGGTTATACCAGGGGATGTCGTCACTGAGTGCCATCTGTGGTCATATGAAGCCCTTTGAGACCTACTGTGTGAGTAAGGGCTATATAAATAAAATTTGATTGGTTGATTGATTGGTTCATCAGAGTGGTTAAAAGGGAGTATTTTCCTACACTCTAGACATCTGCATTTGGGCTTCAAAACATTTCTGTCATGTCATACAAAGGTTTTGTTTTTTTGTTGTTTTTTTTACACCTTAGCTCTACTGTTGACTGATGACACTAAGTGTTCATCAGTAGCAACATGACGATGTCGGGGGGGGATCTTCGCACTTGACTAGATACTAAATGGTCCTGATGTCACAAGCTCCCATTTCTAAATGCTAATTGGGCCATTACCATTTATAATGATCTGAGGGGTATAAGGGAACATTTAGGTGAAAAATATAATTAAAAAAAAGACGCAGAAGGACTGCCTGGACTGTCATATCTTATTTAACACTTGGTCCTTGAAATGCCACCATGTGTCATAAACAGTAATAAAACCAAAACTTAATGCAAATACTGCTGACAATGAACATAATTAAAACAGACTTATTGGAAATGATGGATCTGTTGTCTCTGCTGCCCTGTCAAATAAGGGAGTATGTGAGTTTTTATGAAGATCATTTTGTCGCTAGTTGGTTCATATTCTATTTTATCATGGCAAAGCATAGATGTTTAGAAGAGAAAAATAAATTTCTCCAGTTCTTTTTAATAGCTTATTTTAGACACAACTAAAAACCTGGACACAGTGCATATATTTTTGATGTGGTTCACCCTTTTTTTAAAGAACCTGAACCTGGACCTTCAGGCTTTGTGTAATTATAGACAGATTTCTAAACTGGCTTTTCTATCAAAGCTGCTGGAGAAAGTTGTTCATACTCAGCTCCAAACCTTTTTAGATCAAAATTGCCTTACTGAATAATTCCAGTCTGGTTTTAAATCATTCCATAGTACGGAGTCTGCACTTTTAAAAGGTTCTTAATGATCTATTACTGATTTTGGGGACTTGGCAATTCTGGAAAATGTATCTTGTATGATTGTTTAGATAGTGTACGATGCGCTCTCTTAACAGTTTGTCTGAATGTTATTTGTTACATTTGTGATTTAAAGATGTTTTTTTCTTGTCCATGTATTTTACTGCTTTTTTATATCATGGCCAGGGGACTACAGATGAAAACTAGCCTTCTGGCAAATTCTGGCTTTTTTAACCATGTGTAATCATGTGTTTTGTGAAATTGCATTGTCCCCTTTCAAATAAACTAAAAATGAAATGAAAAAAATGGTACTTATGGCTCTGACTGCTGCCTTTTGATACTGAAGCCCATGCTATCCTAATCTCACGTCTAGAAAAATATGTTGGGATTAAAGGAAACGCTCTAGAATGGTTTATGTCTTATCTGGGTGACAGCAATTTCTCTGTTAAGGTGGGGGAGTTTACCTCATCTATTCCCCTCACCTGTGGGGCCCATCTTTGGCCAAATTATTTTGTTCAATACACATGTTCCTGTTGGGTTTTATTTTCAGTGTGGCATCTCTTCATTTTTATGCAGATGACTCACAAATTTGCCTGCATTAAAACGTAACACCACCACCCCACTCAGCCAACTTTTTGAATGTCTTCAGGATGTCAAAAGTTGGATGTCCCTACCATCAAACCCATTCCAAAAAAGTTGGGTGTGCTTTTTCACAGCAGCTTACATTTCAGAAACAAATGCAGTAGTTACAGCAAGTTTCTTCCAGCTGAGAGTCCTGTCAAAAGTCAAGTTCTTTCTCTCCCCCAGAGACATTGAGAAAGTGATTTATGCTTTCTTCTATCAACTATTGTAACAGCCTCTACTCAGGTGTGCCTCCGTGTCATCTTCAGTTGGTCCAAAACGCTGCTGCCTGTCTTTTAACTGGCACACAGAAACAAGAGCACGTTTCTGGACTGGAATTACTCCTGATTTTGAACACCTGGGCCACGCTGCTCAGTTTTGGCTGATTGCACAACTATTTAAGCAGCTGATTGCCCAGCCAGCAACATGGCCTCATAATTGTCATCATCTTCCTTCAGCCTGCAATAACCCAGACATTTCTCTTTCTCTCATGGACTCTGATCTGCACTCTGGTTTTCCTGTTTTCTTCCCTGTTTGTGACCTGGACTCTGGTATGTGTTTTGCATTGAGGTTCTTTGGTGGTCTTGGCTTTTGTTTCCAGGTATTAGTTTGGCTTTTTCTCTGTGTCAGAATATGTCCTCATGTTTTGGTTCTGTGGTTCTTTGTATGGTTCAGTTTGTGTGTGTGTTTAGTTAATAAATGTTCTCCCTCAATCCCAAACATCTGGCTTCTACCCTTTTTTCCAACCCTGACAGTTATGCCTGTTTTAACCTCTCTACACTGGCTCCCAGTTCGTTTTAGAATTTATTTTAAGATTTTACCGTTTGTTTTTAAGTCACTTCCTGAGCTGGTCCCTTATCTTTCAGACCTTTTAATTGTGCACACACCGTCTCGTTCACTGAGGGCAGCTGTTCAGTTGTTCCTTGTGGTTCCGAGGTCCAGTCTGAAGTTTAGGTGTGAGCGGGCTTTTTGTGACTCTTGTGACAAGTTGACGCTGTTTAAAAACCCATTTTTATTCTTTGGCTTTTAAACCAGACAGAATGTGGACATTTTGGTATTCATATTTCTTTAAGTTTATTTTTTTGTATCTTGAATCTGTATAGCACTTTGGTCAGCTTCTGTTGTTTAGATTCCTTTATTAGTCCCACTTGGGGAAATTTCCAAACTCAGGGAAATATCCAACTTTTTCCGATAAAAAATATATATTCCAAAAACATTTCCAATTATTTTTCAATGTCCTTTATAAATAAAATTTGAATTTTGTTTTTAATTCTTGCTTGTCTATTTAACTATTGAACATTCCTCATAATCATTGCACTCGTTTTTGGGAGATATTTAAAACATCACAAGAAGTTATGAAATGTTGTGATTAACAATGGACTCAAAGATGGAAGTTCCTTAAATTATCCTCGTTTCAAAACCCAACATCTAGGGCATATTAGTAGATGTACTGTAGTCCCAAGTCCTCCATTGACTGAATGACTCCATGAATTACAGTATTCTGAAAATTTCATATTGAACTATCTACATGACACACACAAAAAAAGTGCTAAAGTTTTAATGATAAGCAATTATAAATGTGCACTTGTCTATTTGATAGTAAAATCATTACTTTTTTCCCCTCACTTTTATGCCGGAACATAAAGTAGTGAGGACCCAAATGCAGATGTGTCGACCACGTTAAAGTTGTAACAAGTTCACAGTTTATTTTAATTTTCTTATACTGAGTATATGAATATACTGTTGACTAAACGTCTCTCAAAGCACTAATGAGGAAATCCAAAATTGGGGTCAGATACAATGAAGGTCAGAATCCAAACGAGTGAGTAAATTGGGCAGAGGTACAGATGGGGCAGGCAGTGTCAGTGTGTGTGTGTGTGTGTGTGTTCGTGTGTGTGTGTGTGTGGGGCAGTCAGGGGAAGGTATGTATAAGGGGGAGGCAGTGTCAAATGAGATTCAAATCCCTGCAAGAGGTCACATAGGTCCAGAGAATCAGTCCAGTCTAACTATGATACAAACAAGGGGCAAGACCGAGGTCAAAGAGTTCCAGGGGATGAGCAAACGGGTCAAATAAGTTAAGTGCTGGTAAGTCTCATAAACCAGGTAAATACTAACTGACCACATTAGACAGAAAATGAGGGGTTTAAATACATACTGGGAGGGGAGATAATGAGACACAGGTGCAGCACATCAGGGCGTGGACACATAATCACACGTAGGGAAACAGGAAGTCAAGATACCTGACTAGTTAAAAGAGGAAATCTAACAAAATAAAACAGGAAAGGAGAAGACAAAAAATGTCTGGGAGCAGACATGACACCCCACATCCTCTGTATTTAAAGTAGTTAAAGAATAACAAATTCACTTCACACAAGGATACACAGTCTGTGTACTGAACAAATAGGCTCAATCTTTTCCAAAGTAATTACAATATGATCCCAGTAAATGAAAGCATAGAAGCACAATGAAAGCATGATGCTTCTGATTCAAATGAACCCATAAAGAGACACAGAAATCCAAAATGTTCTACTGTTTAGTACCTGTTGATCCATTAATCCTATCAATGCATGTCAATAACTGGTGTAAAATACAGTTATTAATTTTTCCATGGTCATCACATATGACCCATTTGGACATTAAGAGACTCCATAGTTACCATGGAAACTATGGTGATCCACACTGTGCGGACTCACAGTGCTCCCCTCTTGTGGTTATGAGGTGGTGTTGCGGCCGCTATGTGTGTGATGTTTATCTCTCTTTCTCTCTCTCTGTCACTTTGTAAATCACTTTTCATCTATATGGTATGGTATTGATCCTGCGAAGTACTGCTTACACACCTGCTGCCTTTTGCAGCGAACCTACTTAAGCCTGGGGCGCTATTGAAGGCGATACCAGAGACTTGAAGTTTTCATTGTGGTGTCTTGGCCAGTGGTGAAATTAAATTATCATTTTAAATTGAAGATAGTGTTAGTACTGACCTGTATTTTGGAACAACACTAGAGTGTTTTCCCCGCCACTGCTGATCACCTAAGCCCTGTGACCTAAGCCATTTTCACCTCAGTGTGTAGAGACAAAGACTCTCTTAAATGAATCCCTTTAATAAATGTAGCTCGGTCTGCTTTTGGGTCCCATGGAGTTGGATCAATGAAACACTTGTGTTTAGTTATTGGTGTATTTGCTGAAAAAGACCCCCAAAAAAAACCCAAAACATCTATATGATCGGAAAATTAAGTACAGAAAAAATACTTGGTTTTTACTGAAAAAAAGTCAAAATGCAGTGGTTAAAATTGTAATAACTGATGATAAATTGCTTTAGAAATATTACAGAAAAAAATAATTCAGGGATTGCCCTAAAAGAAGCCCAGAGTCCTTATAGTTTAATGACTTTGAAGGTGATGGAATGTCTTTACTGAAGCCAATGGGATGAATTTGGTCCACTGTCAGGTCCTCTTCAAGATCTTTTGCTAAGTCGAGGTCCCACCAGTGTCCCTCATTCCATATCTGGGATGTCCACACCCACACAAGCTCTCACTGCATATCATCACAATAACAGCTGTTGGGCTGCACACTGACCACCCACAGAAAACCAATCACATTTTCAGAGCATGACCCTTGTACCATGAAGGAGAAGGTGACTTATAACATAAATGAGGTGTTGCAGGAACGTTATTAAAGCAGCCCAAGAGAGCACAAGAAAATAATTCAGTTCTGTTTTTCAAATAAATGTCCCAGAAATCAACTGAATGTGCTTTGATGCTATAAAAAGCTGAAAAAAACTGCACTGTTTCTGCCAAACAATGCCTTACATACAGTAATTCTAAACAAGAAACAAGAGCGTAGAGTAAGCTATGAATTACAGACCAGCGTTTGTGTTATAGTGAGACTAAGAGACCTTTGGGAACCTGTTGTGACAGTGTAAATAAAATGAACAAATAGCCGTTTGCCTTTGGTCCCACTGTGGCACAGTGGGACCTGGATTATCCCTCATTAGAAGTGAATGCATTCTGTCATGTGTCACAATTCAAGTATGTATGTGTGTGTTGGTGTATATTAACATAAGTACTCTATAGCTTTGAGTCCTTGGTTCTGTTCTTGCTTAAGGTCACTTTATTTTGTATGTAACATTAAACAGAATTTTAGTGTGCAATTACATTACAAAAACTGGCATAATTGCACATTATGTATGTGTGGTTCTATAAATGCCTTGTCCCTTGTGCTTTTTTTCAGGATTAGTGAGGCACACTGCCAAAGAATAAATAAATAGAATACACAAAAAAAGGCTCTAATGTATTTAAAGTGACACATTAACAGGATAAACAGTCCCCTTATCTGCTGAGTGCATAGGCTTCTTCTAAAACAGCACAATCCCATTAACAAGACATATTCTGATTTCGCATCAATCTTGCTCTCTTTTAATACAATGTAAGTGTTGCTCACTGATGGGGCGGGGGGTGG
>JAPTHA010000005.1:41715133-41729093 GCA_029814585.1 Gymnapogon annona | reverse complement strand
AGACTGGACCTGTAAATGGACTAGTCCACTAGTCTTAATGCATCTATAGCCTGTCCGTCCATGGGAGTGGATCTCTCTTTCACTGTGGTTCTCCCCAAGGTTTCTCTTTTCCCACTGGGTTTTTGGAGTTTTTCCCTTTGCTGCTGAGAAGGAGGGTCTAAGGACAAGGGGTGCCCAGGACATTCATCCATTTTTGACTGTTGTTAATTCATTGGACTGTTGTTTATTCTTATGTAAAAAAAAAAAAAACCTCTGTGAAGCCCTTTGAGACACCCTGTTGTGATATAGGGCTCTACAAATAAAAGTGAAGTGAATTGAATTGCACTGAAGGCAAAAACAGCTGGATTAACGTCTATTAAGAACTGTAGAGTTTTCCATTAATCTGGGCACCTGTGTGTGCTTTTTCTCACCTTAACTGTGATATATTGGGCATAGAGGGCATAGATGGCATGGAGGGCATAGATGGCATGGAGGGCATAGATGGCATGCTGGGTAAATTATCCCGTAGACTTTCCAGCAGGTTTTTCTTTTTCCTGGCAACGTAAACCAGACCGACAAACACAGCGACAACTGCTATTGTCACCCCAATGGCGAGAGCAGCTGAGAAGAAGGAGGAGAAACACAGGAAATCAGGAAGGCATACAAGGACTTGAATGGTACTGTATACTTACAGCCTTAATATGTGACACTTCTGGAAAAAATAAAACAAAAATATACATATGTGTATCTACCTGAGGAGGCAATCACACTAATTTTGTTAGTTTCGCAGTATTTTCCATCCCATTCTGGTGGACACCTGTCATGACAATAAAAGCACTTCTCATTTCCATTCCTCCATCGGTGACAACGTACAGTACATTCAATCAAAGCATTAAATCAAACTTTTATCTCAGATGAGTAAAGTCTACTCACTTGCAGAGAGCCTTGTTGTCGTCAAAGTAGCAGGTGCCTCCGTTTTGACACAGGCACGGTGGCGGCATTGTGGGCAGTGGGTCAAACCCTGAAACATCATCGGAACAAAATATACAGTAACATCATTTTCCCACAAAATAAATTATACCTAGTATGTTGTTAGTATGATCTTTGTCACTTGTATACTATCATCGTGCCCAGTTACAGTATCATTCCATTTTGTGAATTTTGCATTAAAACATACCTGCATCACAGTCAGTGTTACTGCCAGGTACAAAGCTGATGCCTTCAGGACAGGCACAGGTGTATCCACCCGGTCGCAGCAAACACAGGTGGCTGCACGTCCCCTTACACGGGTTCTTCACTGGAGACACATTAACACAACAGCTTAAAGGATGAGACTTGTTTCCATGTCTTGTTCTCTGTATGTAACGTGAATAAAAATGATGCCTTTGTGAGGGTTCATCAAGTGGCGAGGAGCCTTCAACCCTGGGTGACTTAAGAGCCAATCAGAAGTGACTACAGAAGTAATCAGAATCCAGGAAAAACATAGTGAGGTAAATGTGTGTGTAAACCCAAAAACAGATTCAGCAGTTATTATCAGTGGACCTGTTGTACGGACGCCACTGTCACCTTTCAAACCGGTGAATGTGTAAACGTCCACTGTACAAAGGCAAGTATGTCAATAGCTTAGAATGTGCATATTTAATATTTTACCACATTGTTAGACGGACAGCGTAATTTCCAAAGTCAGATTTTTGGTGAAATTGTGCATAACGTACTGCATAATTTCATTCTCTTGACACTGCCGCTTCATTTGGTGTCATTATCTACACCTGAAAAAATATGACTTGAGCAGTTCTGCCTTAGGTTAGCTTCATCTTGCAGAAAACTATATTAACTTTTAGACTGGGGGATCAGATGGAGTTTGTGTATTTCCTGTCTTGTTTTGTTATTTCCTGTATGGTTCAGCGTCTTCTCCTTTTGTTTCAGTAGCTTCACTCACAGGCCCGACCCACCTGTGTCTCACGTCCAATCATCCCTGATGTGATCTATCTGGTGCGATCCACATGTTTAAAAGTCCGAGTGTCTCCCCTTGTCCTTTGTCAGATCGTTGTGTGTGTGTGTGATCCAGTGTGTCCCATCCTGATCTTTGTCTTTATAGATCTTTGACTTTTCATCCGTGAAAGAGTATTTTTGTTTGTATTGATAGATTTGAGTGGTACTTTGAATTATAATATGGCAAAACAATCTTTATTTGTAATACTGAAATCGTGACCTTCTGCCACCTTAGAGTGCGATTTTCTGTTATAGTTTTGTGACTTTGAGTTTCCCGTTGTGGGTAAGTTTGGTTAAATAGTATTCACATGTTTTTGAACGTCGCTTTTAGTTAAACTGATTAGATAGTAATTGAGCTTTACAATATATGATGTGAGAGATCCAAAAATAAACTTGATTTTGCTAAACCAACTTTTGTCTGCGTCTGGGTCCATTGTCTGCATGTCTCGTAAAAAAAAACACTACTAATGAAACCCCCACACACAAAGCAGAGCTGTCTTTGTGTAATCGTGTGGTCCTTACTGTTGATGGAGTTGTATCTCTGCTGCTGGTACACAGACACCTGGGTCAACCACGGCCCTGCTGTTAGCAACTTCGTCTTCACACCGTGACCAAACTTGTTCTGTCTGAACACCTCGCCCTTTTCTTGAGTGCTCCAGTAAACGCTGTCTTCAAACACGGTCACGCTGAAGGGGTTTCTCACATCTAGGAAAAGTATACAATGATTTCGTAATGGTTTTTTAACGGCAGCTAAGGCCCTACTTTATCCGTCCGCGATGCATAGATACAGTACATCATGTACAGTATGAAGCCCGTCCATGCTCACCGATGTAAACGGCGGTCCTACGGTCTTCTCCTGAGGGCAGAACAGACTCGATGCGACTTTCCTTGGAGTCGGACCAGTAGACCCGGTCACCGTTGGTGTAGTCTATTGAAAGGCCCGTTGGCCAACCCAGACGCTCCGACACGAGGACTTTCCTCTTCTGTCCGTCCAGCCAGGAGCACTCGATCTTGGGCTCAACTCCTCGATCGGCCCAATACAACATCCTGCAACAGATCAGGAGGTATATTTAAAGTTTTTTATACTTTTTATACTGAATCTACCTGTCGATATATTTAGTATATAGTGTAGTTTACAGTTTTGAACCTTATCAAACTATTACAGCAGCAACGTAGCATCCTCGTCGTCTATTCTTTTTTGACATGTGTAAAATTCTTTCTATTTTAAGGTAAAAATATGAAACGTACAAACCAAGTAAAATAAAATAGGCACAATGTGTAAAAGCCCAGCGCACATGTACTTTACAGTTCTGCCTAATACTGTCTGTGATGCGTTTCAATATTATGGTGACCCTGCGTGTCTCACCCCAGACGTGGGTTGACGGCCACAGCGGATGGGTGGCCCATCTCGGTCTTGACGAGGTGTTTCCTGTATCGTCCGTCCAACATGGCCACTTCTAACCTCTTCACTCTGGAGTCAGCCCAGTACAAGTTTCTGTGTTCAGAAAAAAGACAAATGAAATGGTGTAAGTAATACGCTTCTACATATGGAAGGACTTCTCCATAGACACATGCACGCAGCATCACCTGCCAACCCAGTCCACAGCAATGCCATCCGGTCTGGTGATGTATTTGACGCCAAGGTCTACAGCGGCACCGAGGTTATTACTGCCGTCGTCCACTGAGGGCAGGTACGCTCTCTTTATGGCCCCAGGCACAGACGCCTTTCCGGCGACAGTGAAGTACACCATACCTGACAAAAACACAACCAAAGAATTGTTTTCCGATTTATTTGCCAATTGCCTTCGCCGCTTTGAGGAGTGTCTGCATGTGGCGTACTGAATCCAGTGTTGTTATGGTCCCAGTCGTAGTCCACCGCCATGATGTGCTCCTCGTCCTGGAGGAAGTCGTGATAGGCCTCTGTCTGGAGGTTAAATCTCCGCATGCGAATGTTCTCTGGTAGAAGCAGCAGCGGAGTCGGCCCTGAAGACGACAACCAGTGTTTACACTTCAGCTCCATAAGTTAACACCAACCTGTCTCTGTAGCTAACGCAAGGGGTAATGATGCGGGAGAACTGGGTTCAAACCCTGGTAAGAAAGCGTATACACTCCTTCAATGTTCAATGGTATTTTGAGCTACAGCTTATGTCGTATGGAACAAATGAGAAGGGGGAGTGTGATTATGTACGTTTTCTTCTTCCCACTCCTTTTCAAGCTGCATATACGATTTATTTGTTATTAACACATACATGGAAACCACTGTATTCTATTGATCACCTTTATTTATTTATTTATTACTTTGTTTACTTTACTTTATACTTTATTTTATCTGAAATTTCTCCACGTGGTACTAATAAAGGTATACCTAATCTATTTATCAGCTTGTGCTTCGTTATTGGTTCCTTGCATGCATGTATATAGATTTATATTGGTTTTGTTTTCTACGGGTCTGAACGAACAATAAACAAACAAACAAACAAACAAACAAAACCCCAACTCCATATTCGATGTGTGCGCCAAACCACTGAAGAAAATTCCCATTATTGAGAACTGTGTTTACTTATATGATTCAGGTTCTACAATGTAAGATATTTCCAATCCACAGCTCATAAAAAACACCTTACCTTCAGCTTCGCATTCTTTGCCGTCACCCACTTTCCTGTAGCCGGGGGCGCACTCGCAGTCATAGCCGCCCTTGGTGTTCTTACAGATCTGAGGACATGTACCGTACATCTCACACTCGTCGATATCTGGAAGAACAAAGGTGTTGAAGGGTTTATAAGGAAACAAAAGCTTTGACGACGTACCCATCTAAAGTCCATTAGAGCTTTTATTAGACAGCAATATATATACCTTAGAATAGAATAGAATTGAATAGAATTGAAAAAAATAGAAGTACTTTATTAATCCGAAACTAGGAAATTGGCAATCGCCCAGGACACACGATATTAGGTCTTCTTCCATCAGGGGAAGATATAGGACTATCAGAGGACTACAGGACTGGAAAACAGGCTCTAACCCCGAGCATTCATTACACTGAACTCTGAAATAACCAACCACATATAATACTCAGCAATAATCATAGAATAAGGAAATCAATAATGTGCAATAACTACTGTCCTAATGAATGTGTGACTTGATGTACCAAGTCACAGAAGTGGGTTTTATTTTTTCTTTTCTGCTTTTACTATATACTCTTGCTCTTTTGATACTATTAAAATATTTGTATTTTATATTATCTGTATTTTATTGAAATACCATCACCATAAAATACATCTGAATTTCCTTTTCGTTTTGTGGGCTCTGTGTCTACAATGACAATAAAGGAAACTTGAATGTCATTTTGGTGTGTACCAAACCTTATTTTTTGGGATTTTAATCAAATACGATGTGTAAAAGGCAAGAAAATGCTCTCGCAGGGTCACATCAACAAAAAACAACTGGTAAAAATTTATACAGTGTCCTTTATGAATGAAGTCTGGAAGATTGTGCGGAGGTGTTTCCTTTCACCTTTAAGTAATGTAGATTGTATACTGTAAGAGTGTGTTTGTGTACCGAGGCAGGTGTATGTGCTGTCTGGGTCCACCCTGTATCCAGGTCTGCAGGAGCAGATGAAGCCGGTACCGTTCAGGTTGGTGCACTCCTGCTGGCACAGCTTCTCCTCACAGTTTCGATCGTTGCCGAAATCTGGAGACAGACAACAGGGAACATTTTTACACCGATCAAACATTTTTTCCATGTGGCCAAATTTAACATTTGTTTTCTTGCCATTGCTTGGCTGGAAAGAGATATTGAGCTGTTCACCAGTCTGCTGTCAATGGTTTAAGACCTGTCTCTACTTCTACTGAACAACTATAGAAATGTATGTATGAGAATGGAAGTCAATACATTTCTGTGCATCTAGGATTTGTAGTGTGGTCTTTTTTTGTGTTTTATAGTGCGTCTGCCTTATTGTCAGGGTGATGAGAGACACTCATCACCCTGACAATGAACTCTTTCAGTGGCTGCCTTCGGGGAAACGTCTCCGGTCCTGTAGGGCCAAAACAGAGAGACTGAGAAAGAGCTTCTTCCCCCAGGCCATCAGGACACTGAACTCTTTACCCCCCTCACACACACACACACACTCCAACCCCCACCACACAGATTGCTGCTATTTTTATATTTTTTCTGCTCTGCTTTTTTTTTTCCCTCTCTGCTTAAATGCTGTATATACACCTGTATACTGGGGATACAATATGTATATTTATCTACATTCACACTCCCTCAGTCATTGAGGTTATCTTTTGGTTATATTTTTGTTTTTTATTTTATTTTATTTTTTCCTCTTGGCCTATTGTTGCTTTTTATTCTGTATATTTATACATTTCTACTGCATTTTTGCACTGTTAAGGGAATATCGCATTTCATTTCACTGTGGATGTATGTCCACATGTGACGAATAAAGGATTCTGATTCTTCTGATTCTGATAGTGTAGCTTTAGAAGTGTTATAAAAGCTGCTGTGTGTTTGGCCTATTTTTTTTTTAAGGTCAGGTTATTCATATTTAATTATTAAAAAACATCTTCATGTGCTGTATGTATGTGTGTATGTATGTATGTATGTATATATATATATATATATGTATGTTTTTTTTGTTTTGTTTTTTTTTGCTTGGTGGCTATCCAGGGGGCTGTATGTTTACCACCACTGCTACAGAGAGGTCATCCACAAGAGGATTGGTGCCTTTCACTGTCCTAATGTCAGCAAAGTGTTCTTTTCCAGTGGGATTTGGAACTTTTTTGATTGGGAAAACAGATACTGAAATAATGCTTGGCTTATTATTTTCTTTAGACGCCGAAAGTAAGATATTGTACAATTTAGAGAGGAGACCCTTAATTTGATTATGATTAGTAGCAAGATTTTCAATGGTTGAGAGAGGGGGGGGGTCACAGTTGTTTTCAATAGAGTTGTAATAAAACTTCGGACCTGTAGGTATGTAAAAAATGTTTCTTGGGCAGATTGTATTGATTACTCAATTGTTCAAATGAGAACAGTGATCCTTCAGAGTACAAACCTACTATTTTACAGAGTCCTTTATTCATCCACTTTTTTTTTTTGATAATTAATTTAAAAAGCTGTAACAGGACATGGAAAGAGGACATGTCTGAGCAAAACAGGACATGTGGTTGGCCTATTCAATATGAAGTGATTTTCTGTATATTCTATGCCAGAATTGAATCAAATGGCACACTAAATACTGTATTGTAATGGTCCTCACAACCCAGTCTAAGAAATAAATAGACAAAAACCTCCCGTCTCTACTGTTGACCTTTAACTCCCTATTCGTTGTTTATCCTCTGGTGTTAAGCTCAGCTCATGACATAAGATTGAGATGTAGTGCACAGTGCACATTTTCCGTGGCCACGGGGAACAGAGACTGTTTTTCCTTCACTTTACCACTGCCGGTTTTTAATCTGCCATCTCTAAGCAATGGTGGGTTTACTGTAACTCCTGCTCAGAAAAATAAAAAGCAGAGCGATCGAAAGAGAGGTAGAGAGAAGAATTTGGAATAGGCTGGCTGATATGGTAGCATGCAATAAGGTGCTGCAAAAGACTGTAAAAAAAATAAATATTTCGTCTGTGAGATAGGGATAGACAGAGGATGTGGAGTTTCTATCCTGCATTAAGTGGCTGAAGGTTTTCAAAAAGGTGAACTCCTAATGAGGCGTTTACAGAGTCAGCCATGTTGCTAAACATATTGATTTCCACCCAGTCCCACAACATCACTTAACATGAGCACAGAAAATTATGTGGTGTGACAAAGCTCGGCAGTACAGACTGTCTCTGCAGTCTGATGATTGCATTATCAATATTCTGTGAACTCAAACTACAATTTAACACTGTATTTTGACAGTCTGAAAGCATTATGGTGGTGCAGAACTATTCCCTTCTTTAATGAACCATTGAATTTGACGCCATTGGGTTGATAGTTTTGTACTTCTGAGATGCGGGTCTGTAAGGACTGGACTGAAACGGAAAAGAACAAAGGGGAAAGAATGGGGGAGGGGATGGAGCCCTACACATTTCCTCTGTGCTGCCCTTTCTGCTCATCTATTCTCCATGACACTTGGGGTAATAAATCAAAGCTGAGCAGCCAGGCCACAGCGGGAAGGGGACTCACTGTCCTTTCCCTCCTTTGCCTCACCTGTGATGCTCACTTGACAAAACAATTGGACATCTGACAGTACTGAACAGATCAACAGATTGCATGACAATGCCCATTAAATGGCTAATAATCTGCAGCGCATGTGAATTGAATCCCAAAATGGGCAAACTGAGGAAGGGCCATGAATAATTTACATACCTACAAGGCAGATGTAAATAACCATTCAGCAAATTAGCACTAAAATACTAAGAAGACAAAAAGTGTGTTAATCTGTGTTAAAATTAACGGCCATTTAAAGCACTGAACTTTCATCCAGCAAGTAGAGATAAATTGGCAATGCCCATTTATAAATCAGCTGGTCGATGAAGGTTTTTTAATATCTAAAAGTTTGTGAGGTTTTTAATGTATAATTAGCTCAAAATGAGAGTCAGAATGGCCTTAGAATGGATCATTTGTCTACAGAGGTCCACAGTGCGCCGTCACACTGTTCAGAACAGAATAGACACTGAAGAAAGATCACGATGGGGAAACATGGACACAGTGGTCATGAGAGCTTGTCCTATATCATGTGATCATCCACCAATGAAAACATACTTCCCCCTCAGTTGAGTCCATACAAAGAACTCTCCTCCAGTACAATGTTCAACAGAAATCAAAGTATGGAGCAAAGTCTTTCAAAAATCACTGAATATGGCTGTGTGTGATTTTATGTATTCTTGGGACAATGTTTTTGTTCCCAAGCAGAAGTTAAAAAAACATCCATCATGACAGAAGTTGCAATGGTGACCTAGTACATTATACTGCTGAACACAGAGTACGGGAAGTCACTGTACTGTGTTGAGCTACGTAATGGGACAAAAAGTTTTTCACTGTGTATATGACACTAAACTGTATGCCTTCTTGGAAGATGAAAATAGAGAAATGTTGCAACGGAATATCACAATGTTTGCTGTTGAAGTGGAGGTTAACCAGCAGTGGGTTTTAAAGGTATGTATAATAATGTATATGTTTAATAATAATAGTTTATTGCCATTTTCCTCCATCTAACAAAAATAGTTGACATGGCCAGAACTGACCGATCTACGTCTTGAGTAGAAGGTGGATAACTGCTAACCTGAATATCCAGCTCAAGCTACTAGCATGACTTTTTAAAAAAAATCCAACTCCAGTTGAAAACCCTAACATTAGGGGGTTAACAGCACTGAAGGCCCCAAATCGAAAGGGCAAGGTCCAAACACTGCACCATTACACCCATACCTATAATATTTGACCACTATTGGAAGTAAAAGTATTTAAACCTGCTGGCATCTCCAATGAAGCCTACAATGAACATTGTTGAACATTACATGAACATTGCTATGAGGTGAAAAATTCAAGAGAATCAAATACTTTCACTACGTAAACACAATCAGAATGAAACTCTATAGACACTGTTTTCTTCTGGAGTCTGGACACTCTTGCTCCATCTTGAATATTAATGGTTTTGACTGGTTTCAGTAAGTGCTCTGGACAAGTGGGCTGTTCATCGCAGAGTCATCATTCACATGCACTCATACAAGGCAAGGTGGGTGAAGTGTCTTGCCCAAGGACACAATGGCACAATATGCATCACCTTGTTTTTATTTTTGTTCTGACCTTCTCATATATTTCCATATAGAGCTGATATAAACAACTCTAATGCTGCTATAGGCAGAAAATTACATGAAGTATTGTTTATTCAAGTGCTTTGGTAAAGAGAGTCTAATTAACAGCGAACAGGTGTATGTTGGTATACTGTTATTTTAGATGGGAAAGGAAGAAAAAGTTGTTGGCATGTCTGTTTTTAAACGTGATTTACTTACAATGAAATCTGCAATAGCAAGATATTTTTACATTGTGTAAGAAAAAAAGTCAATATAATTGTCTAGAAGAAAAAAAACCAATGACTGTCTGAAGAGGCGATATTGAATCATATGCAGGAATTGTATTATAGGGATATTTTGGGACATAATAATAATAATAGGGAAATTTGAAATAGCGTCTTGAGTTGAATAATCAAGAGAACTTAACGTGGATGTTGACAGGTGTCTGGATCTTCAAAACACGTTCCTTTCACCTTGCATGTGTTTTTCTTGTATTTTTATTATCCATACTTCTTGATTTTTATTTTTATTTTTTGCTATTAAATACCATTAATAGTTAATTGAGAGTTTTTTCAGTTGTGACATCAATAACACGTGCCCTCCACTTTAACCACAGTCATAACAGATAAACCAACCAATGTCTTATTGTTTATTTATCTATTTATTTTTGAACAGACATTCCCAAACATATGCAGGAGAAACGGTGCAATAAACATTAGTCCCACATTTCTATCAACTACGAATCCCCTCCCACTGCCAACCTCAATAATTTAAATTGAATATGCCTTTATTAGTCCCCAGAGGGGAAATGTCAAAACAGTAGCTTAATACAAAGAGTAGAAACAATAACAGAGCAGAACACATACACAACCACCTGAAATCCTGCACAACATGGACCACAAAGACAAAGACAGTATACATGATTGAAGTCCCAGAGATGATAACGATAACGAGGGGCTGAATGTGTCCTTCGGAGAGAAAACGGCAGTGAAAAGGTCCACAGCCACCATTAGCATCGACCGTCACCGGTGGAAAAAACAACCAAAAAATGAATAAAAATAATAACAATCATACTTAAAAAAAATTCTGTTTAAATGTCTTGACAAATGGAATAATGAATTATCCATCCTCACCCAGTAACATATAAGTATTACAAATTGATACGGGAATCTGAATAACTGTTTAAGCAAAACCTCTCAATCAAATAAATATGCAAACGATGGATGAGTGAACATAAAAGCTGTGACTGATTAATAAACCAACCATGAAAGTCTGGGTTATTCTTATTGCTAATATATTCCCACAGTCACTGATTCCATTGCGACTGAAGCCTAAATTCTCCATCAGCCACTATCAAGATCTGCCAATACCAGTAAAATTTCCTATCTGTGTCAATAAATCTGTCAGTGTCCATCACGCCCACACACTACTTCATATATCTTATGGATGTATGTGTATGAGTGAAACTATGGTATACATACAAGCTTTCATTTTACATATGCAATGAGAATGGACTTGTGTAATATGTCTGTATGTTATTTGCACTGCAATATTCTATGTGTTTGTGACGATAGAGTGAAACTAAACCTGTAGGTGCAATCAGGCAGTAAATACAACAGAAAGGTCTGTGTGTACACTAATCTGTCTTAACTGAACTTAATATCAACTTAATATTATTTCTATGACTTCAGAGTGATTTTTTTTTCTTTCTCTAAGTAATGTGTTGATCAGATTCAGTATTTTGTATTTTTCACTGAAAAATGTATGTCAAGTACATGTGAAGAATTGACAATAAAGCTGACCGTGCATTTTCTTGTATTTCATTCACTGAAGCTCAGAGTAAATTCAAAGATTTGATATCAAAACGGAGAAAATCAAAGAAAAAGTAAGGTTTTCAGCAAAAATCTATCATTAACTCAAAAGTGCCTCATCCACCTTTTTGTGTTCTTGGTACTTGCATTTGGTATATTTTCTAAATGAATTTTAGTGGGGGATTTTTGTGTTCAGTTGACTGCCCTTTTCAGTGTTGTTCAGATTGTGACTTATTTTGTTGCCGTTACTCAGATATTATGGATTTCTTATTATTTTTTGTTCATTTCATTGATCAGTTTTGCTCTTTTTATTGATTTTATTGATTATATTATAAATGTCATGCTAGTTAATATCATCGGTTATCTTTTCAGATTATTTTGTTACATTATTGAATTAATTTAATTAACTTCAAATAATTTGTTTTATTATATATGTGTGTATAAGACATTCATTCATAGCTGAAACTTAAAGGAATTGACGGAAGGACACCACCAGGAGTGGAGCCTGCGGCTTACTTTGACTCAACACGGGAAACCTCACCCGGCCCGGACACGGAAAGGATTGACAGATTGATAGCTCTTTCTCTGGTGAATCAATGTTGTAGAATATGACAGTGTTTCCATGGTTACTATGGCTAATTCTGAACATCCAAGTGAGTCAGACCTGATGACCATAAAAATATGAGGGACTGTATTTTTATATCAATTATTAATGGAGATTGATAGGATTAGTGGAACAAGCATTGAACAATAATACATGAGCATGATTTTTTTTTACTGTACTAGTGTTCATTTTCTTCGTTTAATTGACCCTACGGCGCCGTTTCACGATCACAACATGTCAGTGTATAGAAAAGGCCTGATTGTGCATATGCTTCGCCTGCATGTATCAGATCCACACAAACTCCTCAAAATCTCCCTCTCCCTCTGCCTCACCAGCATGCAGTCATGCGCTGGAAGGGCGAAGCAGCAAATTTGCTAGCTGGCTGACTGGGAGGACAGAGGGGCCTTTCTCACCAGTCAACGGCTGTCCTTAATGAGAATAGAAAGTGATTTACTAGCTTAATGCTCCAGCCCTCAGACTGCCTGCCTGCCTTTGCGCAACCAGTTTAGTCAGCGGCACTCCTCATACGGAAATTGTGACCGGGAGGAAAGTAAAGTGAAGAAAAAAAAAAAAAAAAAGGACAGAGCAAAGCGAGTGTCTGACAACTGTAGTAATGAGACATTCTCATGGATTCACTGAGTCTCCCATATCACTGCTGTTCCACTACCTCCGGCATGTTCCTCATCTCCTCCAATCAGGTGTACGGTCATGCTTGTCCATGGCTAATTGTGGAGAAAAAAAACAAAAAAAAAAACATAAAGCAAACGTCTGACTTTCTGTGGCTTTCCTTTTCACTTGTGTGGGTCATTACATGGACAGTAATAAACAGCACTTGTACATGTATGTTGTACAGTCAACCGCTGCCATCTTCTAGCAGTAAAAGGGACAAGTAAGAGAACATCAATCACTCACAGGAGTCAGACATAAGTGAAAAATACGGAAAAAGCTGGGTAAGCATATCCCACACCAACAGCCAGCCTCCCTCACAAACCCAATCTTGTGTTTTTTTTGTTTTTTTTCTCTTTCCTTTTATTTCATGAGGCACAGATACCCCCTGCTATTATGACATGTGTTTCCCCAATCAGTGATACTGTGCCCAGAAACCATTCCAAAAGTGGCTTTCAGACCACCTAATAGACCACGGTTCTGCTCTTCTTCAATCACTCACTTATCCTCATGTATGACGATTAAAAACAAAAAAAAAGGGGGGGGGGGTGATGATGGTAGTAAAAAGCTGTAAGTGCCAGATGTTGACAGTGGTGAACAGTAGATTTTATTTCATCCTGGTGAAACTCACACCACCGGTCACGCATGTGCACTGTGAATTATAGGAGAATTAAATAGCAATTTCATGCATATTTTCAAAACCAAATTGCATTCCTTGATTGAGGCCCGAAAAATATGGTGCGCGTGAAATTCAAAATCATAATCACATTTAACCAACAAATATAGGAAAACGGACTGAGAAGAATTATTAGCGGAGGGAGATGGAGAGGGAAGAGACCCAAACAGTTGCAACCTGGAGGCAGCAGTGATTTAACTGAAGATGAGAAAAGTAAAAGCTGCTTTAGTATTCCACCTGGGTTATTGATCGCACCTAGTGTTTTGCGACTGGAAATCAAGTTACCACACCAACCCCAAAACAAGGAACAGAGACGGGAAAAGTGATTAAAACCCCTGATGCATGATTTTGGATGTGAGAGGGAACATGTCTGTCAGTGTTGGTGGTCCCTGTTGGGCATCTGGATGTGGAGCTGGACTGGCTGCCATATAGTGTAGGGAAGTGGGATGGAAGGGGGGTGGGGGG
>JAPTHA010000005.1:41631632-41654235 GCA_029814585.1 Gymnapogon annona | reverse complement strand
GTGGGGGTTGGGGGGGGCTTTTATCATTGTGCTTGGATTTTTGAGGTTGATATTTATAAAGTAACATCCTCACCTGCTGGTGTGCTGCATTCACTACATTCCTCAGCTCATTGAATTAAAACAGCTTTTAATGAATTGAAAAGGAAACCTTACAATCTTTCAATGAGTTCAACTGAAACACATTGTATAAGGCAAGACAAGAAACACCCACCATCCAGCTTGTACTCGCAGGCACAGCAAGTACTTTGTATACAGTGTATGTTATGGTAGAAGCACTTTGAAAGCTTGGTGTAGTAAGTGGAGGAGAGCTTTCAGGAATTATTTATGTTAGTCAAGATGCAAATCAGCCCTTTTTGGCTGTTATGCTTACTCTAGGTTTTTCACTGATACGGTATTTACTGAAAGGCTACAGTATGTGTGAAATCCAATCATTTTGTTGCTCTGACCCCTGTCTTTCTGTTTGGAGTTAATTGAGTGTTGATTATTGTACTGCTGATAACATGAACTTTGTGCTGGAAAACCCCTAATTAGCATAAAACTCAAACACAAATACGAGGTCAGTGTATTTAACACCCCGGCGCCTCAGTCAAAAATGGACAAAATCCAATCTTCCTCACCTGTCATGCTGACATCAAGGTTTGTGATGTAGAATGCTTTTCAGGCTATTCAGCTTCTACTTCATTTTGCTTGTGTCACAGTGAAGCAGCAGCATCCTTATTAACTGCATCAAGATACCGCTCTATGATTAATGTGATGTTTCTCTAACCTTGAATAGGTAGCACACATTAAACACATTAAACTGCACTTATTGAATGTGACTGATTTTGCAATTGAAATATTTTGTTGTATAAGTGTCCTGAATGTTTTAGAAAACAGTGGGCTCAGCTCCAAATCACCCAGTGGGCATGGGCTGACAAAGCAAGCTGTGCTCTAGAGAGAGCCTGTAATAGATTGCAGTGATTCCCCTTGGACATGATGTTGAGCAGGTGGCGCCTTAGCTGGTGCAACACACGGCAATGAATTTACCATTTCCTGCCCCACCATCTGACAATAAATTATGCAGTCTGAAAACATTTTCTTAATAACCAGAGATGCAATTAAATACATTCAGATGTTAGCGGGAGACAATGTTTTATATATATGTACATATATGTATATATATATATATATATATGTTGTCCTTTTTATTAACCCTTTATCCCCTGACTTATTCCTAAATATTCAACTGTTTGCTCAATGGTAAATTTTTCCAAATGTGCTGATAGAACATCTGAACATGTTCAGTACACCCCCCCCCCCCCACCGCCTGTGTAGTGAGGCACAAAATCCAAAGCAGCGAGTGAGACCGACCAGTTATTAAAAAAAAAAAAAAAAATACAATTTAAAAAAATTGATGGTTTGGGCTTTAAAAAGAATTTCCTGATTATTGTGATTTTCCTATTTTGACCATGTTTTGATTCTGTAACTGCTTTTTGGAGTTCAACCAGGTGCCAAAAAACAGCTGAACTGATTTAGAAAAAAAGAGCCCAAAACCTACTGGGCCTAAATTCAAATCCTTGTAGTTGTTCGGTGTGTTCCAGTTCACAGTCAAACTTGTCAAACGTCAGTTCCTTTCTTTGTCTTTTTCTGTTATTCCACCTGTTTTGACCCTAAAACACACAATAAAACAAAACCACTGAAGAAAAGGAATGTAAACTCACAACAGCTTTCATTTACCTGGAATACCATCTCAGGGTTTAAAGATTCAACCGAACACAAATATGAACATTCACATACATGAAGAATTAAGCAATGCACCTAAAATAAAACATTGACTCAAGCAAATGATTACTTACTGTTATTTATGACAGCGTGAATGGTTAAGACAATAATCAACAGTCATTAAATGTTATTGGCTTAAAGGTAAAGGTCAGTTTAATGGCATCTATTGGTGAGGTTGTAGATTGAGATGAACTAAATTTCTCTCAACATACTACCATTACCAAGTCATCCCCATTTATTTTAATATTACCTTAAGCCTTTTTTTTTTTTCCCAGTGAGAAATCATGTATTTTCCTATATTTAATTTACTGAAGATGTATATATTCATTCACGCTCAGAGTAAATTCAAAGGTTATTATCGGAACCAAAAAAAAAATTCTGTTTTTGCTTCCATTTTTTAGAGTTGAATTCAAAGATTTCAACTCAAGAAAAAGGAAAAAACAAAACCTTTGTTATCTACCCGAAAGGTCTATTTCTCTCAAACATCGCGTTCACAAATCCAGTGTATTGTATCCAGACTAAAGCGCACCTGTGTAATATTCACGCTGTCTAATCAGCATGTTGATGTGCCACACCTGTGAGGGGGGACGGATTATCCCCACCAATGAGAAGCGCTCACTGACGCAGATTTCTGAACAATATTTGAGAGAAATAGGCCAAGTCTTAGATCTTTGAGTTTGTCTCATGAAAAATGGAAGTTAAAAACAGAAATGTCGCTTTATATTTTTTGTGCAACGTTTATTGAAACTGAGAAAATGAAAGAAAATCTGATTTAAAATAATTATCTACAACCTGGAATGGATTCTCCATGGGCTTTACTGGAGTATCAAAGAAGATGGCGTTTCCATGGTAACCACAGAGCCTCTGAACATCCAAATGAATAATATCTGATGACCATGAAAAGGTAAATAACTGTATTTTACACCTAGAATTTTCATGCATTAATAGGGCTAGTGGATCAACAGGCATCAAACAATTTAAATCTGTACATACTTTTTCTTCTAAAAGGGTTAAAGAGCTTTTACTTAACCTGAAAATTATTTTTTTATAATAACTTTACTTCAACTTTCGAAATCACATAACAAATTTCTATAACATAACAAAAATAAAGTAAAAGAGGACAAGGGAAGGTGGAGGAAAATGAAGTTAAATGCAATATTTAACAAGACATAAAATGAAAATTTCCTTGTCTCTAAAGTTGGTTTGTTGTTCACATTGTTTTTGTTCAATAATTGTCTATATTTATTCATTTTTACTAAAGTTAAGAGGTTGAATCACTAATGCCATTTTTTCAAATAGAGAACTGTGACAAAATTTAGGTCACCATCAGGTTTATGGTTTTAATCAGGGTTGTAATATCCATCCTTAAATATTTGTCAGTCTGTATATTATATCAATATGTACAACTGGAATATATAGGAAACAAGTCAACAGCCTCAAAAGCATGAATATATGTTGAAAAGTTTGATTATTACAGAACTACTTGGGATCATTTGGGCAGAGAATCCCATACAGGACACTGAACACAAATGGACCCAAGAGAGTTCATAACATGCTGAACAACACTGCAGAATTAGCAAGACTAATGACGGAGTGAATGTCTGTACTTATACTCAGATGAAAACAACACAAAACAGGAACAAACAAACAATAGCTTCAATGTCCTGTATCTCACCCTCATCTTCAGTCAATAACCAATACCTGTACAATGTGCGAGGTTGTCAGGTTGTGTGTCTATGTTGTAGTCCTGTGGTCTGGATGTAGGAGATCACCCTTCACCAATCTTTCACCGGAGGAGAACTCAATTCATTACATCAAAGTCCATATATGACTTCTATCAGTCATCGATAGAAATTATACTGATATCTGTAAACATTTCCATGATATATACCCTCAAAATATGGACCATTATAAGCAAAGACACATTTTATTATGTTTCCAAACATTTCTCAAAAATCGAATTTTTTCAAAACTCTGACAAAACTTTGTATATTTTATCCCAAGAAAACTGCATTCAAAATTACCATAGTACAAAAGAATTGACATGTTATCCTTTATGTAGCTTTCAGAACATAAACAGTTGAATCAGTGTGTGCGTTTTTCTCTGGGTCTGTACTTCTACTGGAGGAAATAAAGTGTTGAGAAAAGCAACCACTGGATGATCTCTAATGATGCTAAAAGACCTCGTTAAAGGCAACGTTTGGTTTGTCCTTTCTGGAAACATGTGGGATCACCTGCTTCACAGTTTATACACACAGTGACACTCTTCGGGTGATTCTCCGTAAAGTGTATATTGCGTATTCCATTTCAGCACCATACTTTGACTTCATACATTTTGTCAAAATGGTTATTACGGTGTATGCTTTTAAAAATAGCTGAACATGTAACAGTTGCTGTTGTGGTTTCCTGCAAACCTGAAGATCAGGAGTACGAGCAGGTAATTGTGGTTCCAGGGGAGCACCACTGGGATCAATGCAAAACTAAATTACAGCCTGTGAGACAAAACACGGTCTTCGCAACAGTCTTCATTTTCATCGTAATGAGGGGGAAGACTCTCTGTAGCACCGAGAGACAACATTTATCAAGTGGCAGCTACACAGGATGTTAATATAAATTGTGTTATTGGTTTCTGTTCTTTTCCAGAGATTTCCCTACAATAACTGCACTCTCCTTTAAATTTGCCTTGATTTGTATTATGACAAAGAAGAGTGGAAAGTGTTGGTGTGTTCTTTGATTGGACGCCCCACAGACAAGTCTGGATGCATCGCGGTCTCAGTTTCACTTGGTTTATTGTAGTCACAGATAAAGCATATACTCAGCAGAGCTCTCATTCACAATGAGCCCTGATGCCTGGACCTGTTTACACTTTAACTCTGCAGTTTCCAGTCTCCAACAATAGGGTTGGACTTTATGCTTTGATTCCAGTTCAAACCAGTTGTGGTCATAAATTCTAACGTGAGCTGCATCAACTCCCTACTCGTGACCGTTTCCTATATGTAGTCATTTCATGTGTGTGTTGTTTTCAGGCATAGAATTAGTTACTGCCATGGTAACAGATGTCCTAAATCATCTATACTGATAATATATTTAAACTGAAACGGGTTAAACTCAAAATCACAAAACTATGATAAAATAATCCTTCAAAAGCAGTGAATTAAAGAAGCTGTTTGTAGTTTTTACACGCATTCCCAAAGTTTAAGTGTCCTGAAGTTAATGAACAAGCACAGGAAACACACACACCAGATGCTGAACATTGTCATACTGTGCCAAACCGGTAAAAAAAAAAAAAAAAAAAAAGCAGCGCTAAGTGTGTACACGACACAAAGTGTTCTCCCAAAAGTCCAGCTGATAAAAATCACTTATTTCTGCCTTGCTAAAACCCCCTGCAGTAACTACCACCTGTCCATGACTCGGTGCTTTGCCTCTATCTGGTAAATCACACCCTCACAGGTGGTTAATCCCCGTGGAGCCGAGACGGTCACCTGTATTGGTCATAATATTCCCAGAGACTGTGACAGTGAGCCATGTAAACCATTAGCTAAAGCCCAACAAGGCAAATGGGATACATTAGGTATTTTTTCTTGTTTGGTTTTTTGTTTTGTTTTTTTCTCCAAATCATTGTTATTTTAGTTCAGCTATTTTAATGAATGGAGACCTCGGTTAATAGGCTAATGTTAGATGACCCTGTGGTTTGGTGTGTTCGGAGTGATATTAATTAAGACTAATTTCAAGCAAAAGGCTGTAAACTATGTAGAAAAATAAACACCTGCTGTGTTTAATAAATTACTATATTTATAACAACAAATGAATGAGCACAGTAGGTGCTCCACTACCAAGATAATGCAATATCATTATCAATGGCGACAATTTATTTCATACGATAATATAATGCTTGGTATTGAAGAGATTTATTTTTTAACGGTTGTTTATTATTTATAGTTTTCTCTTTAGGTTTTTCTGTCAATAGACAACTCTAGACAAACAGTGGTTTTTATTCCAGGGTGTTACTGGTGTCTTGGATGGTATCCACCGTAATTAGTTTCTCAACAGAGCTGGTGCATCCTTGGGCTTAATGGGGAACAATCAATGCCAACACAAACAGTGTGTTGTTTCCTGGTGTGCCGCTACAACTTTCTGTTAGGCCACATTATTGAATCATATCAAACATCATCTATTGTCATGCCACCATCCCGGATGTTCAGCAGATTACAAATGTGCACTTATTTAGTGGTACATACACTAACAAACCCACATGCACATGTATTACCAGTGTGGGAGTTGATTATGCAAACACTATTTCTGTCTGTCTGTCCCTCAACCTGCTGTCAAGGGTTAGACATATAATTGTGTTTATGGCAGAACATATCCACACAGAAATATTCCACCTACACATACTTTTGAAAATCTCATTTATTTTCTATGGCCATGTGCAAGTACTCTACAATGAACCTTGTGAACTCAATGAATCATTCTCTGTGTATGTGCAGGCTCTGGCGCATAACTTTTCTTCTCAAATCTTACAGATTGAATTTTTTTTTTTTTTTAGTTACAAGAACCTTCACCCTGTTCTGATGTTCACAAGCAACACATTTCTACAGGATGAATGAAAGGGCTGAGTTACAGAGTATTACCACTGGATTCAGACAGTGTTGTTGTTAAACCGTTTTTGTTTAAAGGCGCATTGTGAAGAAATCAGGCTGCCTTTTTCATTATAATACTGGTCTAGAGGCTCTAAACTACATACAAATGTTCAAGGGAGAAATGCAAACAGACCTCCTTTGTGCCTTGAAACAAGCTTTTTAGGATTATGTGCATTTGTGAATTGGTTCTTCTTATTGAAACAGCTGCTTTACAAGAACCAGGACACATGAAAATCAATGATGTGTGAAGAAATAACTTAATCACAAGTATGTTTTCACTTGTACAAAAGTGAAAATTGTTGTGTTTATGTTATCTTAAATAAATAAATATACCACAATTTACTACTGTGGAGTAATAGTGACTCTGAACTCACAATTCTTTTGTTAGTTTCATCTTTTTGTCAGTTTCTAAACACATATACAAATGGGCAAATGGGCCAGCGTTTCTCTCCTCATGTGTGCTGTAGCTTCACACCCAGATCCCATCCCACCTGTGTCCAATGTCTGATTCCTTCCTAATGTCTCACACCTGGTGCATCCTCTGAGTATAAAGTCACCGTGAGTTTACCAGTCTAGTGTCAGTTTGTCTTGTCTTCACCTGAGAGTCTGACTGGTTTGCTGTGTTCGTTTTGGGAGAGTATTGGCTAGTAAGTGCGTTAGAGTTGTAGTAGAAATTTGAGTCATTAGTTTAGTATTTACCGTTAATTCCTAATATTGTGTCCTTTTGCCACTTAAAGTGTGATTTCCTGTTATAGTTCTGATTATATGATTTTCCTGTTGTAGGTTTTTGGGTTAAAATTATTCAAGTGTTTTTCCGCGTTGTTTTTTGTTATATTGAATTTGTAATTGAGAAAAGAAACTGAAAATTGATCTTATATAAAAATCTAGAAATAAAATTATTTTTTGTTAAACGTATTTCTGGTGTGTGTCTGCTTCTGGGTCCAGCCTTATCCGTATTATGACAAAAGTATTAGGACATGATGAATTCATGTGTTTTGTTTCCAACAGGAATCTGGGATATAATACAGTAATGACAAATGTCATCATATAGTTTCATGCAGTGGCGGGCCGTGCATTTCAGACCTGGGCCAGCAGTGATGTCCTTCCAACCTAAACCACCTCTTGAAACCATAATTCTGACCCATGGATCCACACATGATGTGTTTAGACCAAAACTCACAAATTGTATCACCTGAACATAAAGTCACCGACAACACAGTTATATTAGTCTACTGAGTACACTAATAACAGAGAAACAAAAGGAACTGACATCCATCCGTGCCGCGGTCCGGTGTCAGCCGGCACGGCGCCATGGTCTTGTCTCGCAGTCTAGTGTCGTGGTCCGGTCTCGCAGTCTGATGTCGGCCGGCATCGAGCCGTGGTCCGGTCTTGCGGTCCAGTGTCATGGTCCGGTCTTGTGGTCCAGCATCGGCCGGCACCACATGGCACATTCGTTCATAATATAGTTTAATAATAATATTAACTTAACTTTCGGAGCCTGCCACCCAGGTGTACTGTTCGTTCATAGTATCAACTTGAAAGAGTACATAAATAAATCCATTTTCCTGCTGAGTGTCATGGTCGCTGTCCTCTCTTTACACTGTCGAGATTTTCTTGCAAAGTTTTTCTTGAGAATGGCGTTGTGACAAAATCTGCGACCAAATGATATCTTCTCCTCCTTCAGCCATTGTGGGTTGAAAAAACTAAAACACCTTGTCACACTACACCAGTGTTTTTCAACCTTTTTTGAGTCATGGTACATTTTTTTTATTGAAAAAAATCCTGAGTCAGACCACCAGCCAAAAATGTTAAAAAATGACACTCTATAGCCACCTATATTAACAATATAGTTCTTATCAAAGTGTCTTGAATAGGAATCAAATAAACACAAAAAACTATTTTATTATCTTTTAGTATTATATATAATAAAACATAATACATGTTCTCGTAACAGGGTGTCATTGTCCATAATCGACGGTGTGCCTTTTAACCTGGTGCCTTATGAGTCACTGAGTTGTAAAAGTGTTGTGTGATTTTTTTGTGACTCCCAGACCATTAATGTCATGTGATTATTGGGCACCCTTGAATATTAGGTGATATTGGATAATTTCTCACAGCACACCTGACAGTCTCTCACGGCACACTAGTGTGCCGCGGCACAGTGGTTGAAAAAGGCTGCACTACACAAATGATCCATTTCCTTACTTCCTGTTTATGACATTAACTCTCTGCTCAGGTCTGTACTGCGCAGCTTTGCATAGCTCCGACTCTCTCTATCGCGTATGCAATCAAATGACATGCACGCACTGATGGTATAATATGCCGCTAGATGGCGCTAGTGAGGCCAAACTTGATGCTGCCGAGTAACAGCCACAGGTCTGCCACAGGCTCTCATTCACTTTAAAGCAACCGTGCGCCACCACTGTCGCTTCTGAAGGCCGAGAGGCAGATTATCCACCCTGGCAACACATCATAATGAATAATGATTCATTATGATGTTTCGCCACTGCAAATCAAATTCACATTGGCAACCCCAGAAGGCAAGAGCTGAGAGAAATCATCATCTATCTTCACCACTGACATTTTTCTTTTAAATTTTATGCACGATTTTGATTACAAACGTTCAACCACTAAATTTCTAAAATATTTTTTCGTGCTCTGACTTAATGGTCATTTTCTATAAAAATATCACATGACAGTTTAGTGACATTTAGATGTTTGTAAATTATATGGACAGATATATTGGGGCACACCATGGCTAAATCTGTCTTGTCGTTGATGATTTGACAAATAAACATCACTATTGATAATGTAATATCAATATGATATTTACCCCAATATAAAACTATGTGGGATGGCTGTGGCTAAGGTGGTAGATGGGTTCGTCCAATAACTGAAGGATTGGAGGTTTGAATCCCACTCTGTCCTAGTCCTGTACCATTGTGTCCTTGTGAATTATGGCCCTGTGATGAAGCGACGACTTGTCCCAGGGTTACTCCCGCCTTCACCCTTGAATATCTGGAATGGTTCCAGTGACGACACCCCCCCACCCAGAAAGGATAAAGCAGGTTCAGAAAATTAATGGATGAGTGAATAAAAGTATGTCATGACATTTGTCATTGTTTTGTATCCCAGACCCCTGTTGCAAAAGAAGCACCTGAATTCAGTATGTCCCAATACTTTTGTCTGTGCATGCGTTAGGTAATTATGCCAAGAGGCAAATTATTTTGTCTTTTATTATCTAATTTACCCCTTTTTTGCTTACGCTGCTTATTCTTTCCAACAGATGGCATCCAGCATTAAGACATACTGCAGTCATCTACTAGTGCTTCTTTTCCTCCTCTGGTATCAGCTTGACTCACCTGGAGGCTGCACGACTTGGCTGGGTTTGGCCGCTGGTGCGTTTCATTTCCACAGTGGTGTCTCATCAGCATTTTCTATATGTGACAACAGATAAAGCACAAATTAGTGAGCGAGCAGTCCAGAAAACGTGCCTACAGGAGTGGTCATGTTTTATGGGTGATTTACTAACTACTCACACAAGTACCAGTACATATGTAGACAGTGCATGCCACTAATGAGGACACAGCAGGAATGCACAGGAAGACCCAACACCCAGCAAACAGAGAGAGCAAACAAAAGGACATTCTTTGGTTAAACTACAACTTCATGGATGAATCGAATAGAATCTAATATAGTGACTAAAATGCTTTAAAATCCTAATATCCAACCTGTTCATGAAGGTACATCTGGATCACCATTACAAAGGGAGTATGTTGTTTTAATCAGAGAATAAAGAACAAAAAATATTAGGTCCAATATGTGATCTCCACAGGCTACAATAGAAAGCAATTCTGACTTTAATTCACAGATCAAACCTTTGCGGTAAATATATTTTTTTCTACACAGTGCATAGATTATAGATTTTATCAGAGATACACAGGTAATGCAGTGTGCTGTCCACAGCAGCAAAAAGTCTTGGAAATCAGAATGTTGTCAAACTGTCATTCAGAATACTCTATTAATCCACGGGACATTATAGTGTTGCAGTCCCTCCATTCAAGTAGATTCAAAAGTTGAAAGAAATGGAAGTAAACAGAAAAAACAATTGTACGTGTGTATGTATAAATAACTTAAATGTGTGATTATTTTTTTCCCTTAAGTTGCCCAACAATATTGCTATTGGTGGCCTACATTGTTCTACACCAGGGGTCTCAAACTCAATTTCCCAGGGGGCCACTGGAGGCAGAGTGTGTTTGAGGCTGGGCCGCATCAGGTTTTCCACAAGAAAAGCTTTGTTAAAAAAGTTCCAATCTTCTCAAATCTCTTTATTTTTTAACACTAAATAAGATGAAAATTAAATCACGATTAGGAGAAAGCGGGAATTGAACCACCAATCCTTCGGATAGGAGGTGACCTGCTCTACCGCCCGAGCCACGGCCACCACAGTAATGGTTCAATCAAGTGTTTAGCGGATGGACGGAAAACGTCTCAACGCATGGCAAACCAACGCAAACACATCACTGATTTATTTTGTCAGAGAGATTTATTCTGTCAGAGAGAAAGAGACCTCATATTAACCACTAACGTGTGTTTATAAATATATATACATGTTTATATATGTATAACGTTCCACTGGGCATAAATTTAGAAAAACTTGCTTTCAAGTGTCCTGAACGCAGCGCACAGCGCTATTGGGCACACGCCTGGCCAATAGAAACAAGGCAGCCAGACAGGTACGGAAGAAAACACTCCTTGGCAACGCTTTCACTGAGAAATGCTTCTCTGCTTGCATCAATCCCGTCCGATGTCCCGCCCCCGAGAACCACAGACCCCACAGTGATTGGAAGGTTCGTTTAGCTCCGCACACAACACTGTAAAGTGCCATAAATATCAAACTCGCGGGCCGCACTAACATTAAACTTTCATATTAAGGTTGGGGCCGCAAAGTGTCGTCCTGCGGGCCGCGAGTTTGAGACCCCTGTTCGACACAAACATAGTCTTTGTCCCTCTTCTGGTGAGATTGATTGAGTCACCCTGAGGCCCTGGGCTCTGCATCCAAGCTGTACTGTGAACCGCGACTCAAGAACTGCAATAAATATTAAATCCTGTTTAAAGTCTATAGTTTTTTCTTCAACCATTTTTCTTCAACAATCAACTCTGTTGATTAGTCCTTTAATTCACCCTGTACAAAGAAGTTCAACCAAAGGAGTCTTGGGAACATTGACTTCTACAATGCAACATGTTAAAATCTTGAGTGAATTTGCATGTATTTGTACGTTTGCATGTAATGAGGATCAATAGGTCAAGGAGCTCAGGAGTATAGGTTGGATTCAGGGTTGGATGGTGTGGTGAATCATTTTTCTCTTGTTGTTTTGAAAGATCAGCCAACTCTGTGGAGGTTTGTAAAGAGGAAACCAAATCCCTTGATCTGATGGAGTTTTTCATTGATTTGGTAATACAGTCAAACCTCGGTTCTCGACCATAATTAGTTCCGGAAGCTTGGTCGAGTACCAAATTAATTTTTCTCTGTTTGAAATAACAGGAATAGAATTGAAGTCGTTCTTGAGTGTGAAATTGCTTCCCATTATATAATCATAACATTATTTAAACATTTCAAACAGAAATAATGTAACAATAGCAAATTTTATGTAAATAATATTAACATACTAATATATAGCCTATGTATTTTTTTAATTACCTTTCGGTGAACAGCTGATGGCATGGAGGAGGAGGAGGGAGGAGTCATTGCTTTGAAGACGAGTCTCCCTCCAGCACTACAGAGATAAATTCCTCTTATGGGGTGCTTTTCCCAGCTTTCTTTGATATCAGGCTTCTTCAACATGATTAGCTTTACATTTAAAATATCTATCTGGAGACACGTTGTTTTGTAATCTCCTTCACTGCTACCGCGACAACACTCCTTCTGCTTCAAATAGTGCTCATTGTGGACTTAGTTCTATTCCTTAGCGATGTCGGAGACACTATCACCACCATCATACTTTTGGATTAATTCCTTTTTGAATTGGATAGTGGTACGCACATTTGTATGTTTCACACACTTGTACTGTTAGACATTTTTCCAGGCAAAATATAAATCAAACAACGCGCACAAAAAAAAAAAAAGAAGTCGTAGGCGTCCGGATGTCCGGATTGTACGCAGATCACTTGACGGACGCTTCAGTTGCTCGGCTGTAAAAAGAAAAAAAAAAACGAGGGAATAAAAACCCGGAAGTGGAACTCGGCTGAACAAAACATGCCGAGTATAGCCGAGTGACACCTGATGGAAAAAAAAATAAAAAATAGCCCTTTTGTTCGGCTACCGAGTCGGGAAATTTTCAAAATTTTTGTTCGAGTACCAAATTGTTCAACTTGTGAAACGTTCAAGTACCAAGGTTTGACTGTAGTACACTGTCAGTGAAGGTAGCTTGATCTGGGGGAAGAAATAAAAAGTTGTTTATTCACTTGTAGCCATAGATTATAATTTTAACAGTCATTTCTACTGTAGGATATGGGTGTTTTTTTCATTTCGGTGATGATGATTTCTTTCGGCTTTTTCCCTTCCGGGGTCGCTACAGCGAATCCAATTCGCATATTTGATGTGGCAGAGTTTTTACGTCGGATGCCCTTCCTGACACAACCCACTGGACACTCATCCCGGGAATCGAACCCAGGTCCCCTATGCACCAGCCTGGTGCCTTACCAACTGAGATATCCAGCCATTTTTTTTTTTTCACTTCAGTATTATTCAAAATAATCTACTATTGATTATTCAGATCAGAACTGACACTATTGGGTCTAATTAGTGTTGCTGAGCACATTTGTGTGAATATTACCACAATATTGTGAAAGCAACTATGCTTATTACATTAGAGAGGCTGTTAATAATGAAAAAGAAGCCTCCACAGCTGCCCTTCATGATTATTTGGGAGCGGGGAAATAAATTGGCCCCAGAGTAACTGATTATGTAACTTGCATTGATGCAACTAGTATTTTCAAACACTACCTGGCCAACTTCTGGGTATTATCTTCACAGGTTGAAACAAAAGCAAGGGGAAAAAAAGACTGCACTTAAAGGTGGGATATAGGCAGTGGCGGGCCGTGCATTTCAGACCTGGACCTGCAGTGATGTCCTACCCAACTTAATCCACCTCTTAAAACCATAATTCTGATCCATGACAACTGCATCACCTGAACATGACTTTATGTTCAGGTGATGCAGTCAGTAAAGTCTACTGACTAATGTACAACATTAGCCAGTAGACTAATAACAGAAAAACAAAAGGAACAGACCGACACCGGAACCAGGACCGGCCGGACCTGGCGTAGATCGCCAGTGGGTAGATCGTATGGCACCGCATGGCCATGGCATGGCATGGCATCACATGGCGCAGTCCGGTGCCATGCGATCTACCCACAATAACTTCCTATTCATATTCATTAATAATATATTATTAATAATAATATTAACTTACTTTTTGGAATTCGCCAACAAGGTGTACCATTCGTAGTTAGTTATCAACTTGAAATTGTTGGATAAATCATTTTTCCTGCTGAGTCATTCTTGCTAATGGGTCCGCCCATCCTCCCTTGCAAAAACTACACAAATGATCCATTTCCTTATTTTCTGTTTATCACATTGAATTGTCTGCTCAGGTCTGCTCTGCGCAGCTTTGCATAGCTCCGCCTCTATTGCATATGCAATCAAAAGATGTGCATGCACTGTTGCTATAGGCCTGCTAGCTGGCCCCAGTGAAGCAAAATTTGACGCTGATTGGTTAAGGCGACAGGTCCATTCTCATTCACTTTAAGCTACCATGCGCCAGCACTGTCACTTCTGAAGGCCTACAGGCACATTTTGGACCCTGGCAACACATGATAGTGAGTAATGATTGGATAAAAACTCTAATATAAACCCTGTCCTCCAAATCTCCACCTGGGGCTGGAAGCTGAGTAACCAACTTAGGAATGCTATGAAATGAAGAGTATAGACCATGGGGAATAATTTAATGCATATTTTTGGAAAAATATACATATTAAAAAATATATTCCTGATTAGTAGTGAAAGAGGATATGAAGGTCGTTGGTGTGAGAGTTGAGGATACAGAAGACAAGGATAGATGGAGGACATTGATACGCTGTGGCGACCCCTGAAGGGAAAACCCGAAAGAAGAAGAAGATATTCCTGATTATGTTTAGGCCAGCAGAGAAGGCCTTGCTGGCCTTGAGGGTCCACCACTGGATATAGGAAACATGTGAACTGAAGGATGGTTTTATTAATTAACCTCTTCATATTTTTTAAAACCTGGTCAATAAGTCACAGAGCGGTGTGTCATAATACAGAGTCATTTTCTGATGGAAATGTAAATTCCATTGTTAATTTTATCAGTCATTTGCTCTTTGGTCAGATCAAGCTCCATCATTTAATGCACAGCAATGTTGATTTTCTTCCTTGTTATTTCAACTGCCACACGCGCTTGTGACGGTTTTACTTGGTTCTTTTTACCCCTCACCCCCATATGGCTTTGTGACACATACTCCCATTCAATGTGAGCATTTAACACAGCAGTGGAAATTCCAATAATAAAAAATAAATTAAAAAAACACCTGAATGAACAGAATAAACAAATTAACAATAAACAATAACCAGAATACACAACAGGTTGAAGTGGAATTAACCAATTTATTGAGAAAATATATCAGTCCTTCTTGACATTCATGACATTTTCTCTCATTCTATATACAGTGTCCATGTTTCAACTGTGTTATTTCCTCCCCCTCCAGTCCTTTTTTCTTAATACAATGATCCGTGGTCTTTTCATTCACGTCACAACTTCTCCTGTATAGAAACCCTACAGCCAGGTGCTGAACACACACAAAAGAAACACTTCAGAAGACTATTTTCCACATTCCCTGTGAAGTTCGCAACAGAGACTCAAAAGGAACTTACAGTGATCAAACACAGATTTTTACATGGGCAGCCACCAGACCTGTCTGTACCACACACGGTGCTCCGCAATCTCCTTCGCTCCGCAATCTCCTTCGCTCCGCAGATTTGACAGGCCACTCTGTACTGACACTAGTACCTGTCATTTAAGGATGACAGGTACAGAGACAACTGTAATTGGCTCACTCCAGCAACCAATCACAATGGTTTAAATACTCCAAGAGGTGTGTTTGTGTGTTTCACAGTCGACCATGATAGGTCCACGAATGAATGATAGGTGGTTGGCGGTCTTCTGAACCAATGGTACTCACGTCCGCGATGATGCTGTCTGTTGCAGCTTTCCAGGGGGCTTCCATGTCTCAGGCCTGTATTTGGCAAACAGGACAACATTGCACATATGCTCTCATGTCCAAAACATCTTTGGAAAATAAACCAAGGTCTGTAACTGCTTACATGTCTTGTAGCAGCCAAGGTGACCGTACAAGGGGTCATTGTGGTAGTGCTGAAGGAGCTGCTGCTGTAAGGATGGAGCAATGTATACTTGATAGATGGTTTTGTGTGGAAGCTTCAGCACCCGTAAGCTGTGTCTTCCAGGACATGTAGTGGGGACTTGGGTACTCACTCGCCTCACCCGGCTTCATGATTTCATTGTATCTCTCCTACAGAGCAGCTGAGAAGATCAGGCAAGAGCAGCTGAAAGACCCCTTTCAGCTGCTCTTGCCTGATCTTCTCATCCGTCACCTGAAATGTCTTGGAAGTGACTTTATGAGATCGGAGCATGATGGCGCACGTACCCAGGGTTCGGCCAGGATCCTCCACAGGAGCTTGAGACAACGTTCCCGGAACAATGTTGTATTTCCCTTTCTGGTACTCTACAGTGAAAGTAAACTATTGGAGAAAGAATGCCCACCAGATGAGATGAGTACAGGACTTTGTGTCTTAAATACCCACACTAGCAAGGAGTGATCCGTCACCACGGTAAACCAATGTCCTTCCTGATAATACCACCAGTTCTCCACAGCCCATAAGACTGCAATGCATTCCTGCTTAGTGGTAGAATTATTCCACTTGGCTTTATTCAGGGTCCGACTGGCAAAGGCGAGGACCTGTTCGATACCTAATCCAGTGCGTTGGCACAGAACTGCCCCCAGCCCCATGTCACTGGTGTCCATATAAACTGTAAATGTTAGGGTGAAATCAGGATGTCCCAACCCGGTGCAGAGGTGAGGTAGTATTTGATAGCTTCGAAGGTATGACACTCAGCAGTCCAATGAAAATTCTCTGCTTTCCTCTTTAGGATGTTCAGGGGATTGGTTACAGTGGAAAAATTTGGTATGAACCGGTCATACCATCCAGCTCTTCATGTTCACAGTTTGGTTAGCCTCTTGCCATTTATCCAAAACTGCCTGTATGTCCCGGCGATGTTGTGTGTAGGAGGAGGAGTAAATGATAATGTCATCCAAGTACACAAAGTAGATTTCTCCCTGGAGTTCTCCCAGGACGACCTCCATCAACCGTTCTAATGTGGCTGGGGAATTTTTCGGCCCAAAAGGCATAACCTTGAATTGGTAGAGCCCAAAGGGACAGACGAAGACAGTTTTCTCCCTACTGTCCACGTCCATTGGCATCTGCCAATATCCACTGTTTAGGTCCAGCGTGGTGAAGACCTGTGCTGCGACCACAGATGCCAAGATCTCCTGGATGTTCAGCTGAAGATATGCATCGGTATATGTGGCAGTGTTGATCTTTCGAAAATTCACACAGAAGTGCTGCTTTTTGTTGTTCTTTTTGGCTGGTGCTGAATATGGGGAGGTAGAAGGTTCTATAATCTCTTTTGCCAACATTTCATTCACATGTTCCTTACTTATTTGTAGCTTGGTAGGAGAGACTCAGCACAGCTTTTATTTTAATGGGCACATGGTTCAAGGTGTATATTTTATGTACAGCACCATTGAAATTCTTGCACAACATAGACAGTATATACATGATTGAAGTCCCCGGAGTGTATGACATTAAAGAGGGCATAGATGTGTTGTTCCGGAGCTGAGACATTGCAACCGTCATCCTAGCTGCAACAGATCGCAACAGCTCACTCACACGCACCTCCAGTCCTCCCTCTTCTCCTCCTCATTCTTCGTCAGCCCTCACAGCAGAAAACCAACCAAAAACAAACAGTCCCATGGAGTCCTGATCCAGAAGTCGTTCACAGCCGAGCCGCACAGCTTAGCTCAGCGTACCCCCAGTAAGTATAGCAATTAAAGTGTGGAATGTAGAAACTGATCTAGTACTTCAGAACTGCTTTAGCTGTACTAACTGGGATGTGTTTAGAATTGTAGCTGAATTGAATATACCTTTATAAGTCCCACGAGGGGAAATTTCACACAGAAGCATAATACAAGAGTAAAAAAAAAAAAAAAAGAGCAGAACAAATGCACAACAAATTGAATTCAAACACAACATGGACCACATAGACATGATTGAAGTCCCAGAGACTTTAATCATGTCTATGTGATTGTCCCAGAGATGATAACGATAACGAGGGGCTGTTAATGCGTCCTTCAGAGAGAAACGGCAGTGAAAAGTCCACAGCCACCGTTAGCATAGCTCAGCTGCTAACTGCTAACAGTTGAAATGTGACTTTAAAAAACCACAAACATAGATCACATCTGCAAATCACTCACTCACAAAAACTTCAAAAATGACACATGTCCATGTTGTACTGGAGTCCAATTAACACGACCACAAGAGTCGGGCAGAAAAACTTAAAAGTAGGAAAATGTTACGGAGCTGCTGTTATAGGCAACCATTAGGATGGCACCATCTTGTTGTCGGGAGGGAAGACCGTACTTTTTATCTGGATGAATATGTATCTGCAGTTACTGGCTACATTAGCACATGCATAGAGACTGTCTCCACCACAAAACTACAGAAAAACCCCGATCAAAAACCTTGGAGAAACTGCAATGTAAGGGCCAACCTACATGCATGTTTGTCTGCTTTTGTCATCGGCACCGATGAGGACTACAAAAAGGCCAGATATGTCCAGAGGAGATCTATTCGAGAAACCGAAAGACAGTACAGACCGAAGCTGAAGGGATACTATTCCACCTCAGATCCTCGATGCATGTGGGTGGGGTTTCAACACATCACAGAGTATTGGCAGAGGAGCAGCGCAACCACATTCAGTCAAACTAAACAAGCTGAATGAGTTTTACGCCCTCTTTAAAGTCCAAAATCCTGACCAGCAGAGAGGGATTCTGGGCATGGGGAGCACACACGACCCATATCTCATGGTGACAACAACAGATGTGGGCAAGGTTCTGATTTTTCCCCTGCATAGGATTGAACGCAGTAGGAAGTCCTTCCTAACAACGGCCATCAGGCTTTTTAAGTCCCAGAGACAATGTTGAAGCACTTTACAGTCTGCCAAGACTTCTTTTATGATGTAATGATTATCTACTTCTTTATTTATTAATTTTCACTGGTCTTATTATTACGTGTTTGCTTTTATTACTATTGCTTGTTTTCCTTTTATTGAGTGTTGTTACGGTGAATTGTATAGTGTGCTACTGCTGCAACAAAGTAATTTCCTGCAAGGGATTAATATAGTCTATTTTGTCTTTGTCTATGTTCTATGAAAAAAAAAAAAAAAACTCACAAAAAGCAGCAGGCCCAGACAACATCCCAAGCCATGCACTCGGGGTTTGCTCATCAAAGCTAGCTGATGACTTGACCCAGTGTCTTGGTGTCACCGGGTCATCAGCTTCATCAGCCGCAACAACCTTCATCTCAACACAGATGAGACTAAAGAGATGATTATTGACCCAAGAACAACGAAAAAAGGACCCACATAAACCTCTGTATATTGACAAGAGTGAGATGGAGAGCGTGAAACCCATTACATTTCTTGGCACCTACATTAGAAAGGACCTCACCTGGTCTCACAACACCCAGCAAAGTATCAAGAAGTTCCAAAAGAGATTGTACTTCCTGAGAACAAGAGAAAATTTGGTATGGTAACCAAAATCCTCAGCTGACAGATGGACTATCAAGAGTGTCCTTACTGCCTCTATCACAGTCTGGTACAGAATCTGCATGGTACAAGGAAGGCACTCAAGCAGGTGATTGAGACTTCACAGCACACTGTTGGGGCAATCTTCCCCTCACTGCAAGACATTTACACAACCAGATTGATGATGACTTTGGATTTTTCCCTTCCGGGGTCACCACGGTGAATCCAACTGGCATATTTGATTTGGCAGGAGTTTTTACGTTGGATGTCCTTCCTGACACCCCTTGTATTTATCCGGACTTGAGACCAGCACAATGACACATTGAGGCTACCGTTGTAGGCAACAGCATAAAGGGTCTTGCCCAAGGACCCACACTGGACGCTCATCCGGGGAATCGAACCCAGGTACCCTATCCACCAGTCGGTGCCTTACCAACTGAGCTACACAACCAGAGTCCTACGAAGAATACACAACCTCATCAGAGATGGCACACGTCCACAATATTGACCTACTGCCAGGCAGACATTACAGGAGTTTGAAGTCCAGGACCACAAGGCTGGCAGCTACTATCCATGGCCATCAGGTTTCTCAATGAATCACTGACACGTGGCATGTAACACATGCATATATCCACAACACTGAACTTTTATTGTTGCTTTTAATTGTTCTTACTTATTTTAATGTCGTCTTTGTAGTGAGAATTAACAGAATAAGAATTTCATTGCGTAGTATAACTACTTGCTTTTGCTGTGCATATGACAATAAAACTCTTGAATCTTGAATAAATTCTGTATGTAAGACGTCCTGATGATAATAAACCCTTAGGGACGCTCTCACATTGATTTTTTTTTTTTTTCGTAACTTTAGGCATCGTGCCAGAAGTTCTGTGGGAGGTTCTTGTTACTGACAGGCATGACCTTTCATTAATTGCTTGATACTTCATCAGTTTAGTGTTAATGAGCTACAAAAGTACAGGACGACTCTGCTGAGCTCTGCTGCAAAACATTACATAAAAACAGCCACCTTTCACCCAGCTTTAAAGCTTCCAAAAAATGCTTTAAAGCTGTATGTTTGGTTGTAGAAATTATATCATATTCAGTATTTGTGAACAACAAAGCTTCAGGAACGTTGTAATAAATAAATAAATATGTTTAAAAAAAAGTGCGACAGCAATACAACAATGTAACGGTGAAAACAAATATTTCTCAACAACATCAACTTGTGAATGATTGGTTTTATTTTTTGAACGACTCTTGTTTTAACACCAATGCCACTGTGATGTGTAAGTTACACCAAATGAGGACTTCATTAATCACTATGAAAATGAGTTGCAATAAGATGCCACACACATTAATTCTCTTCAGACATGCCCTAATATTTGTGTCCCCTTCACAGGGCCAAGTAAGGCATTAAGTGCCAAAGACATTCCAACCAGCATATTTTCCACACTTGAACACACTGCCACCCAAGAGTTCAGTGTCAGCTTCATTAAAATGCATGGCTACTCACAGATGCACCTTGTGTGTGCACAAATTAACATGACTGATTCCACTCTGTGTTCTCCCAGTTGGAGACCCTACATGACTATAATGTTAACAGACTAAATGAGACTAGTTGTTTCCAGTGATGAACGGCTCCGTATCGCAGCAGATTCTCTTCTGAAAGTACTGCATATTTATGCATATTTTCACATCCACACATAACCAAAGGCAAATAGGGTCAAATATTTAGTCACGCAACAACGACTGATAAATAAACAGAGTTTCAAAGTATCCAATAAAATGTGATTCTTTGACTACTCATGTCAGCACTTACTGTGTGGAGCTGCTGAAAAGTTGATGACTTCTTATCCATTGGATTACAGAGATAGCATCATCCAAATACATGAATACTTGTTCTTGCCAAAGGTTACTCAAATGACAATTCTGATTTTCCCTGAAGCTGTTATTCTTCTCAAATGCTCAAAGGAGACAGGGCTCTGCCTTGACCACTGTTTGTGGGGCATTATTATGAGCGGCGAGGACAAAACCCTGGTGCTTCATAACACTTAGTCGCAGATCAAAGCTGTCACCCATGCAGATGAGGTTTTCAAGGGATTTTTTTCTGTCATGTTTTATTAACAGCAGCAGGGGGAGGGGGTGGTCACCTTCCTATAGACTAGGCAATAGACTGATAGCCAAAGTAAGGACATGGCCCACTCTTTCAGGGTGGTTAATCTGTCTTTGGAGGACCTCATTTGCATTGCAATTACCTGAGAAGTAGAATTTATAAGTGGATCCTACTGCCTCTGACAATTGAGATGGAGTGAGCATTTCTGCTCTGTGCAACGGAACGAGCAAAAAATCGATTGATGGGGGTGGTGGTTGACTGGAGGTGGAATTTTTGTTCCCATACTGTATAATTAACTGGTACAATCATACAATGGATAACTCAGTTGGTAAGGCACAGGGCTGGTGCATAGAGGTTCGATTCCCAGGATGAGCATCCAGTGCTTTGTGTCAGGAAGGGCATCCGACTAAAAAACTCCTGCCAAATCAAACATGCAAATTGGTTTTGCTGTGGCAACCCTGGAAGGGAAAAAGGCGAAAGAAGTCATCATCAATCATACGATGTAACAGTGTGCTACTGCTCTTTCATTTTTTCAGTTTTTCATTACATTGAGTTCAGAATTAATACTGTGTGCATGTTTCAAAGACAGATTACTGATGCTCTGAACCTACTCCTGGCAAAAGTATCACACAATCAGACCATTGTCAAGGAGCTTTACCTCTATTAAATGTTCTTAAACCATCCTTCTGGAATAGTGTTAGAAGTAACTAGGAACTCTTTGGATTTCAGAATGTACAGGTTTTGCGTTGGTCTTCTTTGGTCACTAACCATATCAGCCTTATGTCATGCTTGTCTCAAGGTGTTCCATTTCTTATGCCGGGTGAACCACATTTGCAGGGATATAATTAAACTGTTATCACTGTAATTTCATTTCCACTTTCTGCTGCAAATAATAACAAAAAAATAATTAAAGTAATAAAAATGTAAAATGCAGAGGATATGAGAATAAATGGTAATAAATCACTCAGAACAGACACAATGTAGAGGAAAGCTGATTTGGAAATGATGACGACCTTACATAGAACCTCACAGTACGCAGAGAGACGCATGTTAACATCCCACCCCCTCCATCACACATGTACAACTACAGTATATGGGGCTTAGTTCTTGTGGTGTATATATGTATATAGGGT
>JAPTHA010000005.1:41611738-41625763 GCA_029814585.1 Gymnapogon annona | reverse complement strand
TAGCCAGCAAGAATGACTGTGTTGAATGCAGATCCAAACAGGTTCCTGGGGAGTACAGATGTAGCAGGTTGTTTTGTAGGCCTGCTAACTGCAGGGGTCCATGTTCTTTAGGTGTGCTTGTACAAGGTGTTCAAAGGACTTCATCACTACAGATGTCAGGGCAACAGGTCTGTAGTCATTCAGCTCTTCGGCCCTTGTTTTCTTGGAGATAGAGGACTTGAAGCAGGCTGGTACATGACATGTCTCCAGTGAGATGTCTGTGAACACTGGAGACAGCTGGTCCACACAGTACTTAAAAGTGGAGAGTGATACCGAGTCAGGTCCAGGTGCTTTGTGGGGGTTTTGTCTCTGATACGGTTTGTTTACATCTCTCTCTCGGACACAGAGAGGTGTGACAGGGGTGGTGGTGGTGGTGAATGAGGAAGTCTTTCATGTCTGCTGATGTAAGCGGTTCACTGCTGAGGTATTTGGGTTGGGGGTGGTCAGCTGAGGCTGTTGAGGTGGGTCATGAGAGCTGGCTTCGTTAGAGTGCCATTGTCTTTCAAAACGGAAATAGAACTCACTCAGGTGGTTGGCCCGGCGCAGGTCGTTGACAAAGTGAGGGGTGCCAGTTTATAGTTTGTTTTCTTTCTGAATCCTCTCCAGACACAAGTGGGGCTATTGTTTGAGAAGTGGTGTTGGAGCTTCTCAGCATACAACCTCTTGGCCCCCCTCACAGCTTTCTTGAAGCTGTATTTTAGCTCCTTGTATCTTTCTCTGTCCCCAGTCTTGAAGGTCTCCTCCTTCTGCCGACATAACTGTCTGAGTTTAGGACCGAACCAGGGTTTGTCCTAGTTAAAACTCGCCCTGGTGCATGATGACACACAGCTGTGGCTTCACAGAAGCTGATGTATGATCTCACAGTGTCTGTGTACTCATCCAGGCTTTCTGTGGCAGCCCTAAATTATCCCAGTCCATGCATTCCAAACATGCCTGAAAGCTCTTGATGGCTTCACTGTTCCATTTCTTTGATCTCCTCACCACAGGTTTGCGGAGTTTCAGCCTCTGCCTTTATCGGGGATCAGATGGATCATTGCAAGGTCAAAGTTGCGCAGTGCAGTGCGGGAAACGGCATAATACACATTGTTGACAATAGTGTAACAGTGTTCTAGAACACTCTCCTCTCTGTTGGGACAGTTGACAAACTGCTTATATTTAGGAAGCTTGTGGGTGAGGTTACCTTTGTTAAGTGGCCCAGAACAATAACCGAGGAGTCCAGGTTAGTCCGCTCAACTCACAGAATCTGATCGTCCAGTGTGTGGTGTGCATCCTGCAAGTGGGCCTGCTGTGGGATGTAAACACTAACCAGGATGAATAAAGTGAACTCATAAAAGGGTTTGCATGTGGTGAAAAATAATTCCAGCTTAGGAGAACAGTACTGCCGCATCACTTGTCACATCCATACATCAGCCACTGTTGATGTAAAAGCAGATTCCCCCACCTTTAATTTTACCAGAGAGTTTTGTGTCCAGGTCCGATCTGTGGAGTTGGAACCCTGCCAGCTCCAGAAGCATAAAACTGCAAATGAGGAGAAGTCCGACTTTTTCCCCAATAAATCCATGTTTGGGTCTAGAAATGTGAGAAACAGATCAGTTGAAGTCATTACCCTGATGTTTCAAAGGTCTTCTCTGGTGAAATATAGTCGGGCACTTGTGCAGGGAAAAAACGTAACAAATAAAACAAAATAGCGTGCACCGAAACACTGAGGCAGCCGTCCATGGCATCATCTTGGATCGATCCCAGCAAACAAGAAGGAGCTCAGAGGTGATCCCCAATGCAGTCCTACTTCCACCTTGCACTCCTCTGTCACACCTACATCACACCTGACTGGAGTCTTACCATTCTAATGCATGTCCTGCACCGCTTTAACATGCTTATGTCACTTCAGACTTCCTCATACAATACCACAGTTCTCTGGGAATCCTGTAATAATCTTTCTCCAGATCTACAAAAACACAGTGCAGATCCCTCTGACCTTCTCTGTACTTCTCTATCAGCATCGTCAAAGCATCATACTGCATCTGTAGTACTCTTTCTTGGCATGAAACCATACTGCTGTTCACAAATGCTAACTTCTGCCCTTAGTCAAGGGCAGAAGGGCTTCAACTATTCTTTCCCAGAACTTCATTGTATGACTTATCAGTTTTATTCCTTTGTATTGTACTCTGCAGATCTCCCTTGTTCTTAATGGGCACCACCACACTTCTCCTCCATTCCTCCCTACTTTCAGATCTAGACTTGTAGTTTTCCTCTTCTCTGTCTTCCTACCAACACATCTTCCTCCTATCCTCCTTTGACCAACAGTAATCCAATTTCCACCAGCACCCTGTAGGTCAACAGCACTGATGGCGGTCGTTGTTAACCCGGGCCTTGACTGATCTGGTATGGAAGTCATAGTTTCCATTCGTATATTTAATTTTGGCAAAGGTTTTACGTCGGATGGCCTTCCTGACACAACCCTCTGTATATATATCCGGGCCTAGGACCACCACAATAAGACACTGGCTTGTGCCCCCTTGCGGCTACATTGATTAATAATGAAGTCCAGTCTACTGTAAAAAAATAAATAAATAAATAAATTGTCTTGGTTTCAACAACAATAGAGCTGACAAATGGTGACTGGACTGGATTAATTCATTAAGATTGATGAATATTTGTTGACTACACAAATGGTGTTTATTTGAAACATGCCAAATATAAATATTCATATGAAGGGAATGAAAAGTTTCTCTTCCTGTCAATTTCATAAGCTGAGCATCTGTTTCAATATGATGATCTCACCCAGTGATTTGTGATCTTTACTCTTGAACTTGTCTGCTATTTCTCACTCATGAATTTAATGTTTTTGTTGGTAGTTTGAATAGCATTCAATCGTTTTGTAAATTTTTGCTCTTTTTGGTAATTCAACTGTGGATTTATGGTGCTTTGACACAGTGAGTTCAACACATCTCTACTCTTATCAGGGTTGTGATGATTTTAAGCCATGCTGTCTTCTTGTATGATTAAAAAGATATTAGAATGGGTCCATGGATACTTAACATCTACCGGATTATTATTCACTCTTGTGGTCCAATGTAGGATAACTGTGAGCAGTGTAGTCAGAATCCAAGTCCAAGAAAGTGCAGAAAGTTTTATGTAGTTCATCAATAGCAGGCAAAAGCACAATGTCCAGGAAAATGTTTAAAGTCCAGATTAAGTGTCTCTGAATTCACACGACGTCTCGTGGTGAAATCCCATGGCTATCAGAAACCTGGGGACTCCTCCCAGGGATGAACAGGGAGAGGTCGGATGCATCAACCTTGCAGGTGGAGGTAGAGGACTGGCCAGGAACGAGAGCGCAACATGGAGTGGGGTCGTATTTTATACCGTACTCTGGCGAGTGCTTGTACCCACTGTAACCAGTACACACTGAGGAAATCCCTGTTTAGGGAGAATCTTCTGTCATGCTTGGTGACCGAAAAACAGCGGAAGGGGCACCGAGCAGCAGGTAAACACTTACCAGTCGTTAAACTGTCAGGGATCTGACAATAACAGTACAGATGGGTCAGGCATGGCTGAAAGTTCAGTATTTATCCCTGCAACAAAATGATACTTATATGGTCATATTTGAATATTTTAAAATGTAAAGATTACAGCTCCATTTAGCTTTATGTTGATATCATCTTCATGCACCCTGAAGTATACGTGCTATAACAAGGGTGTCAAAGTAATTTTATTAAAAAAAAAAAAATGAAAAAAATCCCTTGGCATTTGAGGTTCTTTGATTTTCAGATGAAAGTTAAACTACAATTTTAAAAAATGTGAATAACCAGAGCAACCATGTTCCCAATGCAACATCAACAGTATTATGTCTCCACTCATTATTAACAGATTATAGACCACAGTCGATCAGAAATATAGAAAACATTAACTACAATGTGCGATAATGTGTGTCGAGCAGATGGGATTGATCAGAGCTGAAACATTCACAGGTGACAGTTTGCAAAATGTGGAAATATTCTGCCGACAGATTTAGGAATAGGTGGACACAGCTGATCCTGACAATAAATAAAAATTAAACAAACAAACAAAAAAAATATTTATTTTAACCCAAGAAAAAACACAGGGGTCAAGACCTCAAATGCTAGGGTGTTATTCTTCTCAACCCATTCATAGATTTGTTTTTCCTCTCTCAGAGGTTTCTCTTCTGCAGAGTTGAAAAAAATAAAAAAATAAATCGGATGCGCATGATCTGCGGATCATGCGCATGCTACCTATATAGTGGGGGGCACAATCAAAACGCCACCAAAATTAGTCAACTCCCGCAACTCTGACTTTAGGGAAAACCTTCCTACTTCGTGTTTGGCTATAGTTTCCCAGTCTAATAGCCTATGAGGTCCAGCCATTAACAATGTACAAATGTAATAAAACATATGCTCTGTGTACGTCCCTCTCACATGAGCGCTTCCTTCACAGTCAGCACATTATAAACATATAACAGATTCTCCCCCTGTGGCCGAAGGCACAGGTAAGACTGAAGCTTCGACGTCTGTACTTATCACGCTGACTCGATCCTCTCAGATGTTTATTGTCTAGTGATATTAAACTAGACACTAACATTCGCCCGATAGTAAAGTCCAGTTTTTTTTACATCTAAGGCGGTTTGCAAAAATTAAACCCATCTTTAGCAAACCACATTTTGAGACAGTCATTCATGCCTTCGTCTCATCTCGGCTGGACTGCTGCAATTCGCTCTATGATGGAGTTAACCAATCCTCTCTGTCATGCTTCCATTTAGTTCAGAATGCCACTGCTCGACTTTTAACTGGACTACGTAGAACGGAACATATGACACCTATACTGGCGTCATTCCACTGGTTGCCGGTGCATTTTAGAGTTCATTTAAAAATTGATTTATTTTTAAATCCTTAAATGGTCTTGCCCCCCCTGTACCTCTCCGAGCTGCTTCACCGATACACCCCTGGCTACTCTCTCAGGTCAGCTGACCAGCTGCTACTTGAGGTTCCTCAGGCCAAGCCCAAGCACAGTGGGGACTAAGCTTTCTCTGTAGCTGCTCCAAACCTTTGGAACAAGCTGTCTCTGCACCTCAGACAGGCCACTTCACTGTCCATAGTAAAAAACAGTCTTAAAACACATTTTTACTTTTGGCTTTTAATAAAAAAAAAAATCTACTAATTTTGTTTATTTATTTATTTTATTGCTCTTATTAAAATTCATTTTATATTGTTTAGTTTTTACTGAGTTTTATTACTTTTAGGGCTGTTTATACTGACTGTTTTGTTTGCATTGCGTGATGTCTCTGTTTTATAGTTGTTGTTTTTTGTTTTTTTATCTGCCTAATGTACAGCACTTTGTTTTCAACTGTAGTTGGGTTTAAAGTGCTTCATAAATAAAGATGGTATGGTATGTTCTAAGTGTGGGCACAGACATATCTCTGTCCTGTGAGAAATACAGCACACCTCCAATCATCTGTTTCATGCACAACCCAAAACCCACAGTCGCTCCAGGCCATTCACCCCGACTGCCCTCTCTCTCCAACGCAATGCATGGAGTGCCATTTTGAATCCATTCAACCCCTCATTTACATGGTAAGAAATCTATACATTACTCAGGTCCTCTTTAAGAAAGTTCAACACACGCGTCAATGCAATGATGCATAAAAATACCACCAGCAGTGACAGACCATGTGTGTTGTGTCACAACAGGAAAAAAAAAAAAAAACATATTAGAAATGTAATTGTTGTTTGAAAATTTCAGTTTTCTCATATAAGTTCAGGTTAGTCAATTTCTGGAAATATTTTCATAATATGATTTTTACTTTTCACCCACATTCAACCAAGGAGAAAGTTGGGAGTTGTCACTATTCATATGTGATTGTGCTCCTATGTTACTTTACAGAGAATTGTATGTGATCACTAACCACTAGAGACTGTTCATATTGTCATTTAAATGTTTTTGCACTTTGGAAATTTGGCCCCCAGACTAGATCAGACCATTTGGCTGGCTGGTTTTTACACACTGACCTTATGTTTCACACTACTTATGATATGTTACTCCTTATGCTTGACACAGGGAAATTCCCAAATCTGAAAGAAATATTTTTTATTGGTTGAAAAAAAAGAGCTGTTTATTGACCTGTATATACTGCAAGGCTAAAGGGAGTTTCCTCACTATGAGCAAGAGAAATCCATCTATCGTGTGGTTTTTGGTAAAGAGAATGTGCTATTGTATGCTGCACAGTTATTTATAATGCATAGACTGTGTTTAAAACGGAAACAATGAATGTTAGATCTCTGCAGTGGGTCACTGACACACTCTTCAATGTAAACGGCCACACTCTGAAGAGTTTACTCTTCCCTTTAAATGTGTTTGCACAGCCTTTCAAAAATACCTAGAGGCTCGAGCATTTATTACTTTCTTCTCATATCAAGGAGACCGAGGAGATCAGCAAAGCGATTAATCAATCAAGTCAAACTGGAGCCAAACAGTAGCCTATAGTGTGTGGGAAGATGAGTGTGTGTTGTGCTTTACCTCTGTAGCTTGAGGGGAGTTTTGCACAAAGATCTCCGGAGAAATAAACACTATATAATACTGAAAAAGACGTCATTTCAAGTAGATGCTGCTTTCTATGTTCAAGTAACATGGAAATATATTAATATTAATTTCAAATAAAATCTGTTTTCTCGTACATGTATACTTCTAAAGACAGTATTGTGTGTTTTGCTCCAAATCAAACCTTGACAAGTTATATGACGGATATTTGTGTGTGCTAGCTTTACCCATGTGGTGACAACTCACACACACTCCTGAGGGAAAGTGTGCTTTGCCACTGTGGTGCAGCAAGTTATTGTTTCTAAATCTTTCTTTCGAGTAGGTGAAAAACACAATAAAACAAGAACACAGGGGAATCAGCAACTGAGCACTGGTTCATCACAATGACCAGGGAATAATTTAGCCTCTTATTTAGCTCACGGACCGCAGGTGTTTTAACTCTTCCAAGGCCACAAAATAACACAAAACTACCCCCGACCACTCTAACTATAACCCTAACCCTGATAATATTTTTCATTTCCATTCATTAGGAACACTGCACATTATATTTTACATCAAAACATTAATGAAAATATATCAATGTTTTAATTACTTTACAGAAAATTAAGGAAAAAATATATATTGGGCTCTTGAAAAAAATAGCAGTGACTGCTCTTTTCATTATAAACTTAAATATGTACTCAATAAACTGAACAAAAAACACCCATTAAGAATTAGCTTTCCTGTGAATCACTAAACTAATATATAGTTGGATGAGCACTGTTTTTGAGAACTGCTTTATGGCTGTGGTGCAAGGAGTCAACCAACTTCTGGCACCTGTAAATAGATATTCCAGCCCAGGATGCTTTTGACAACCTTTCACAATTTCTCGACATTTCTTGGTTTCGCCTCAAAAGGGTTAGGGTTATAATCCGGTGATTGGGATAGCCCCCAATGTTTGGGGGCTGCAGACAGTTTGTCAGATGACCCCCAAACACTGAATTCAAGCCACAGTACACTCAGAACACAGCACACTGAAGACTGTGAAGCATGGCGGTGCAAGCATCATCATATGGGACTGTTTCTTTTACTATAGTGTCCGGCCTATTTATTGCATACCAGGGATCATGGACCAATTTGTTTATATCGGAATGCTTGAAGAGCTCATGCTGCCTTATGCTGAAGAGGAAATGCCCTTGAAATGGGTATTTCAACAAGACAATGACCCCAAAGACACCAGTAAGTGAGCAGCATATCTTGGTTCCAGACCAACAAAATTAAGGTAATGGAGTGACCAGCCCAATCCCTGCACCTTAATCCAATTGAAAACTTGTGGGGAGACATCAAAAATACTGTTTCTGAGGCAACACCAAGAAATGCAGAGGAACTGCTGAAGGATATCAAATCATCCAGGGCTGGAATATCTGTTTACAGGTGCCAGAAGTTGGTCGACTCCACGCAGCACAGACGTGAATCAGTTGTTTTTCAGTTTATTGAGCAAATATTTGAGTTTGTAATGAAAAATGCAGATGCTGGCATTTTTTCAACAGGCCAATATCTTTTTTTTTTTTTAATTTCTGTAAAGCAATTAAAAAATAGACATTTTTCTTCACATTTTGATCTAAAATATAATGTGCAGTCTACCCAGGAATGGAAATAAAAACAATATTCTAAGGATTTTGAGCTTTACTTGCATTTAAAAAAAACAAAAAACAATGCTGTTATTTTGATACAACTGTATATACAGGTTAATCTGATTTATGTAGTTATTATCTGTACATCTGTAAACACATTTAAAATCATAGAGAACAGAGGTGACCTAATTAAACATGATGGGAGGACAATGACAGGATGTTTGATTATACCAACAAAATTTACATACAATTTATGAAAGACATCCAACAATGGACTGGATAATAGAACCAAAGCTTATGATTATCATATTTTTAAGTGCCTGTAAATGTGTCAGATCTGCTGACACATCTAAATACCTGTTAGTAATTAGATACCTAATTACTAACAGGTATCTGTTAGTAATTAACAGGTATCTTTATTACCAAATTGCTCTATCTGCTGCTGTTGACATATCTGTTGCTGTTGGAATATATTGTCTACCTCATAGATATTACTAATTAAGATTGTATTACACCAATGTTAGGACTGTAAATACACTAACATGACCATATATTCTGCTATAAGTTACTATTTATACTGCTTATTCATTGTCATCCTATCTTTACCTCGTTTTAAATGTATGGGATGTACTCCATACATTGGGGGGATGTATGGGATGTACCCTTACCCGGCTGGATAGCTCAGTTGATAAGGCACCGGGCTGGTGCATAGGGGACCCAGGTTCAATTCCCTGTACGAGCATCCAGTCGGTTGTGTCAGGAAGGGCATCCGACGTAAAAAGTCCTGCCAAATCAAATATGCAAATTGGGTTCGCTGTGGCGACCCCGGAAGGGAAAAGGCCAAAAGAAATCATCAAATGTATGGGATGTACCCAAGTGAGAAAGAAACACTTCAATCAATCTCAATTGTTTGTATGTTCTGTGCATCTAGTAACTTGACAATAAAGACTTTTTAAAGCAGGCCTAGTGTGTAGCTCACATCTCTCTAAACATGATTGTGTTTGGTGGATTTGCAGAGTTCTAAAACAGCTGAAGTCTCTCTGAGGTACTTTTTAGGAGGCCTGTAAAGAGTGGATTACAGTAGTCAAATCTGTAGGACATGAAAGCATTGACCAGTTTTTCGGTGTCCATTCGGTTTATAACTGGTAATACTTTGGCTATGTTTTGTGGTGAAAGCATGATGGTTTAGTGACTTTCTTTATGTGGGACTTAAAGGTTAAGTCTGAGTCAGTAAGGACTCCAAGACTTGCCACTTCTGCTTTGATCCAGGAGGTGAGTTTGCCCATCTTACTCATCTGCATTTCTCTTTTAGCTATGGGGCTGACTAGTAGGATTTCCGTTTTGTCCACATTTAATTTCATAAAGTTCACAGACATCCACTGATTTGTTGCTGTGAGGCATTTTGCAGTGGTATGAATAGCTGTTTTGTTATTGGGCTCTGCAAATTAACATTATGTTGCCTGATAATATTTCCAAGTGTTAGCATATATAAAGAGAACAGTAGCAGACCAAGGCAGCTCCCTTGTGGAATCCCATAGCATGTGTCACTTCTCTTTGACACATAATCTTCAAGCTTGAATTGAATTGAATACCTTTATTAGTCCTTGGAGGGGAAATTTCACAAATAGCAGCGTAATACAGAGTAGAAAAAAAAAGAACAGAGCAGAACAGATACACAACAAACTGAAATCTTGCACCACATGGACAACAAAGACAGTATACATGATTGAAGTCCCAGAGATGATAACGATAATGAGGGGCTGAATGTGTCCTTCGGAGAGAAACGACAGTGAAAAGGACTGCAGCCACCATTAGCATTGCGCTCTCAGCTGCTAACTGCTAACAGCTGAAACGTAAACGTCTTAAAACTGCAAACACAGATCACTCACTCACACGCCACTCCAGCTATAGACACACACTGGCTCACCAAGCCACGGGGGATGGAGGTCCGGGATTTTGTGAACCTAGCAAAGGAAATAGCCACTGCCTCACAAAAAAACTTTAAAAATGATACATGTCCATGTTGTACAGGAGTCCAATTAACACAACCACAAGAGTCGGGCAGAAAAACTTAAAAGTAGGAAAAGAGTTACGGAGCTGCTGTAATAGGCAGCCGCTAGGACGGCGCCATCTTTGAAATGAACAAGTTTGAACAATTTAGAACATCATATATCAAATGGTTAGTGCAAGTGTCTTCCAAACTGTAATCCATTACAGATGGTTTGTTCCAGTTATTAGAAAATATCCCCTTCCCCTACAATGTTGCTGAGAAACGCAATTTATTTTATGTCGCATAAAGACACTCATCATAAATGCTAAAGTAGACAGTGTCATACAACATATAGTCGTCTTGGGATGCATATATCTGTGTCCATGTTTACTGTTCTTTAATAAAATGCATTCCCTTCAGCTCCGGATTGTTGGAGTCCAGTCATTCACTACATCTTTATTGTTCGTATACAAACCCCTCTAAAACACCACAGAAGCTGCACAAATGATATACTCCTACCTATTATGAATACCTTACATCCACCATTAGAATGCTGTACAAATATGTCTGTACATTCATCTGTGCGTATGTTGTAATTTTTTCTTGATCTACACCAGTGGTTTTCAAACTGGGGGGCCCAGCGTTATGATAGGTGGGGCGCGGGTCTACCATGAACACTTGTCATAATTATGTTACACCCAGCAGATGGCGCTAATTTTACTAACCGAGCATCTTAAAAAGACCAAACGAGGGCTGTTATAAAGGAACAAATTTTCACCGCTAGCATGGAGGACTTTGTGAGAGGATTGTCCATTAAACGCAAAGCAGATGACGAATCAACAAGTAAGCCGGCCAAAGCAAAGTTGTGGGCATTTGCATGTTCGCAAGCTAAGCGTATGCTTATTAAAACACTGTAAACTGTGTGTGTGTGTCTGTGTGTGTGTCGGGGTTGGTGGTTTGAGCCTGACAAGGGACATGCACAATGTCGTATATGGGATCAATGAAGGCCAATCTATTGTATAACAACATGATAATAATAAAAAGTATTGGTTTCAACAAAAACAGAGCTGACAAATGATGACCAAACTTTATTATTTCATTAAGATGAATGAGTATCTGTCCACTACAGTATTGGTGTCAATATGAGGCTTGTCAAATATTCGTATGAAGGGAATGAAAAGGTTCTGTTGCTGTGACTTAGAACAGTCAAGCGTATGTTTGTATGTGATCACATTTCTTCTGATGCTCATTGTATGGACTTTATGATTTTGACTCCTTAAGGTTTCACAGTCTTGCTACTTTTTTTTTTTCTTCTGAGTTATTACATTATGACTAAAAAGTGTGCTGTAACTCAAAACTCTATGGAATATGTACAGAGTAACACATTGCTGAATACTGATAAGTACTGCCTTACAGTACTCTGAGCAAAAAGTTATCTGTTAGGTATTAGTTCAGTCACAGTTACTCCCAACACTAAAAATTGTGTACTTCAATTTACTGCGGGTCAGATTTTCACTCACAGGCATCTACAGCTGAACAACCATCCAAATGTAAGTTCAACGTCATGACTTTTTGTCTAAACAAAAACCCCAATAAACAAAACAGTGTTAAAGTAAGCAAATTAAACACTTGTTTACACTGGAAAAGAATCACCGTAGATGAAATAGTGTAGACAAAAAGACCATCCCATATAAAGCAGCACAGCGTGGATGTGAACAAATGCACCATAGTGTTTAATTTAAAAGGTTGTCTAATGATGATGTCGACAGGGTTAATAAAACTGAAAACTCAACATAATCAGACATTGGGTTTCAGCTCTTTGATTCTGTAACTATTATATGCATACATACTGTAACGGTCACTACACTGTATATGTTGTTTTGGTTGTGTAGTGCCCCTGTTGGGCACTAGGGACGCTCTTTCTTTTATGTTGAGGTTTCTCCCCTGCTCTTCCTGTTTCTCTCTCTCTTCCGGTGACAGCGGGAGTCGGTCACGTTCTGTTGGTCTCTCCTTCCACATGCCGCACAGTCTAATGTATTAGACTCTGACTACGTCCCTGGTCTGAGAACCCTATGCCTGTTTTCGTATTAAAGCTTCGTCCCTGCTAAATTCAACCGATGCCTCTGCTGTTCTCTACGGCTCTGCTAACCGGACGCTAACTCTTCCCTGCACCGACTATCCCTGTTACAATACATGCGGACATAGTCCACCTATTCTGACTGAATCAGAAATGGACTGTTTGGCTGAGGTTTCATGTAAAGTTTACAAAATAATAATAATGAAAAATGCCTCATCACAACAGCATACACAGCATGCTTTGAAAACCAAATGAAGTTGAACCAAAAAAAAACAAAACAAACTAATATATTAAAAATACTGCATAACCTTGATTGCTGAACAGTATATTCAGGATTAAATTTGGGTTTATATATTAAATAGACACAAAAAAGTTACCACGACACAAACTAATCTACACAGACATTTTCATGTTCTTTATTATTTGTTCAGCCTTATTCAACTTAACTTAAACTATGTTTCATGTTTTGCTGTCGATTTAGAATTGTACACATTATAACGCAACAATCTGAAGTCATATTAAAGCATTAAATTATAATGTAATTGCCAAATGACATATTAGAGCAATTCTTCAAAAAAGATGAAAGTGCTGTATGATCATTTAAAGATCTCAGTAGTTGTTGTACAGAATACTTGCCACCTTTGATCATTATTGCAAGGTTAGTAAATGTAAACATTGAGATGCTGAATAATTCTATCACCTGCGGTACAGTCACCTGCCTGACAGGCTACATCCGCCCTTTCCTCCAAATCAAAAGCTCCACAATGAGCTCCCTCTGTGCACTTTGTTGTGGTGCCCAAAAAGAGAAATCTTAACAGCTGCTCAGGATTGTATTTGTGTGTTTTCTTGGCTGTTAACAGTGTAACAGCCAGGTCTCCCTGTGTGTGACATTTAGTATGTGGAACCCGAATATGGAAATGCTTACTACATCACCCGTTCACTTTCCACTTCATTTAGCAAATTCTTTTTTTTTTTTACCTCACACCATTTACTCCTTCATTATGGTGACAAAATACTATTATTATGGAATTTTATTCTTTTTTAGAAAACCAAAAGGACCTTATCCAAATTAATTAGTGCTTTTAAACATTAGTGGACTATTGATTTGACAACATTGTGTATTCCACATTCTTTTTCTGTATATCATTTATTCTGAATGCTGTGGGTGGTAGAAAAAGAAGGACGAGAATGACAAATATTCACTTTTGTATGATAACTGTAAGACTACGTACATTAAAATAAACAGCGTGCTTGTTTTCATGTGCTTCCTCACGTACACCTTAACAAGCAGCTCATGAGTTCATGTCATAGTGCTGCAGGGTTCACTCCGTGTACTGTTTACTTATGTTTACATTCAGTATTTCTGTTGCCTCCCTAAAGACATGCACAGTGGACTGTAAATAGTCAATGTGTTCTTTTCTGCCCTCTGACCAACAGGACTCAGTCGTCCCTGACCCTGAAACATAATAAGTTAGGGAAAAGATGAATTAAATGAATGGATTCATTTCTCATATTGATATTTTAACAGCGATCCATCAAATCAGCCTTTAAGATAATCCTAGAAGAAAACACATTACATGTCTGTGGGTGACACTGATTAATTCCTGTTGATTCACTAATTACATTTATATGTTAATAATTGGTGTAAAGATATTGTTATACAATCATTCATCAGATTCAGATTCATTTTTATTGTCATTGCACAGACCAATGGTCTGGCAACGAAATGTCATAAAAGCAGCAGCAGCACAGAG
>JAPTHA010000005.1:41561197-41571994 GCA_029814585.1 Gymnapogon annona | reverse complement strand
ATCATGTATATATTGTCTATGTTGTGCAAGAATTTCAATGTTGTTGTACATCTGCTCTGCCCTTTTTTTCTACTCTGCGCTGCTGCTTTATGACATTTCATTGCCAGACCATTGGTCTGTGCAATGACAAGAAGAAAAATCTGAATTGCACAATTTCTGTAACTCCTATCATTTTTTTTTTCACTTCTCACATATTACTGTGTTCTGCTATGTTATATATTAAACTGATTTTGCTGGTCCATACAACCAATGGAAACTAAAGAAAAATCTTGAAAATTATCAGGGGTGCTCAAACTTTTTCATTCCACTGTATATGTAGGCATGTACTGTACGTACATATATGTATCCATAAATGTACATATTTGTTTATCCTTTACAATTCACAATTGAACTTTTTATTTTTTTTGGGGGGGGGGTTGGACATCACTGGGATAAGCGGGTTAATGATTTATAAATATTTTCATAACATATGCAAAGGTTATAAGTGGATGAATAAATATGTTTGAAGTCTAACATTACAGTGGTAATATTCCACAGGTCGCATGATTGCTGGTGTCATGGTGTAATTTTCTATATGTATATACAGAGTTTGTGGGAAACGGAACAGTGGGCGTCTTATCAACATTCAAGTGCATCCACATTCTCTAAGAACACAGCATCTGTCGCGTGTGCCGCGAGACTCAAACAGAGTCTGTTAAACACTTAGCACATCAGTACCGGCTACCTACAAACCCCTTCTCCTCACTGACACCTGCTTTGTGTTGAAAAACAGATGTGGCGTGTCAGTGGTTAAGATGCTAGCAAAGGGGAAGACACAGGGGTTGGGGGAACCAAAGACAGAGGTGTTGAGGTAACCGTGTATAATAGTCGCCACCGTACTGTGGTAGCTGCCTGCGAGCTCAAAGGGTGGGGTGAAATCCTCGAAGTCCACTCCTGACTGGATGCTAGCCTGGAGGGGCATGGCCAACACCACAATGTCATACAGCTCAGATCTCGGCCCCTCTGATGTGGTAAAGCTCAGTCAGTACTGGAGTGCCTCACGAGAAGAGACGGGGAAAATGGCACAGACCTGTGCTTGGTGCATGGACCATCTTCAACAGCCCTGAACACACCACCGCCCACTGGCTGTTCGGGGCACTGGCTAGAGACACAGTGCACACGAATGCAGGGATTCTGACATTCTGTCCATAGTTGATTCTCACAATGGGCGAGATGACCTCGTCGATGAAGTGCTGAGAAACACCCAGCTCCAGCAGTGAATTGGAGAGTGGCGTCCGAGTCATGTTGGTGAAACCATTCCAGCTCAGCGACTCCAGCAGCTGCTCCACAGAGCTTAAAGGCTGCGCCTGCTACTTGTAAACCCTCATAAACTACTCCATGATCTCCCGCACACACACACATCCACCACCCGCATCTGCAGGTGGTGGATGGTCAGAGGTGGATGAAGCTAATGCCGTGGATGAAGCTAATGCCGTAGCACCACCACAATCGGAAGAGTTCCAGTAGGTACCAGTCTGTCTCTTCCAGAATTACCTCCTCGCTGTTAAACACCGCCGTCTTTGCCAGCATGGTCAGCCAGTACTTCAAACCCAACAGTTTGACAAACTCCTGTATTTGGAAGTTGACTGAGTGAATGATGGAGCCTCCAGACTCGTAGTCGTGGTGATTGACGGTTACAGTGCTCAGACAACCCCTGACCTCTCCCTACTTAAACATGTCCACCTGGACCTCGGGGTTAAAGTGTTGTTGAAATGGGTTGTGGCGCTGCCGCTGATCCCGGCCCCCACTACCGCTATTTTTGAAGCCGGAGTTCGGTCGACATGAGCAGATTCCACCGGGTCTCAACTGACCAGGTTAAGACCAGGACGGAGATCATCAGCAGCGGACAACTACCTATGGCTGCATCGACTGCACGAGATGAGTGCCTGGAAATTAATTCAGCATTTATAACGACAACACTTCAGTTGTTTGACATAGTATCATGTAAAAAATAAGTGATTCTGAGTGATGTTAAAATCTAAGTTTATTATTCAACCTCTCTCTTACTTCGTGTGTTATTAATCATACTGACATCATATTACACCCAAAATCTAGTATTTGCCTTGAAACGATGGAACACTTTACAAAGAATACTTATATATACGTTTCATGTTCTATTAATGTGACACTGGAAGAACACAAGTTAAACCGTTTAAACATGTTTTGCATTTTTTTGCATTAATTGTTGCTTTAAGGTTTGACTTTGTTGTATTCAATGCAAATACTTTCAACAGACATAATAGACACATAAAGTAGATAACAGAACATTGAGGTCAAAGCTGGATTGCACAAACGACTCAAAGTGATTCCAACAACTGGAGATAAATCAATTAAACCCATCATGCATTGAATTCCTGCATTTAGAAGCAAGCTCTCATCAATAAGTTAATAACTGAATAGCCGTCACACCCACACAGAAATAGAACATCATCAGCTTCTTATTGATTCTAAGTCGACATTTTGCACCATCACTGGCTGAAACACCGATGGAACTAACAAACTAAACAAAGCATCAGCATTGTGAATGTCAAGTCTTTGTAAAGGTTAGTTCATAAGTTATTGGTTTCATTTGACTGGATGCAAGGAGCTGTGGGGAATAATTCATTGGTAGATCACCAGCGCAGAGGAGCACCCTGTTGTAGCTCTCTTGGAAGATGACTTTAATTGGAAAAATCACCATAAGTTGCAGAACAGCTTGGAGGTCTTGATGTTCTTGAGGTCTCTGGACCTGACTTTGGCAGGTTAACTAGTCCCCCATCCCTCATAGAATATATTTGGTGGTGGAACAAATTCCCTGGGCCCGAATGCCTTTGTACTTCTGCAAAGCCAGATGGTATAGCTATAGTATATTTTGTTATTTTTCATCAGACTACATTACAGTGAGATTCCCAACTCACAACAGCAGGGTCAGAGACAACAGACAAACGCATACAAAACAAGAAAAAAAGAAAAACAATAAAAAAAAAAAATACATGTGGGATGTGGAGCCATGACTGAACTGATGTGCCTTGGGTTTTCACATCAAATCCAATCCAAGCACAACGTCCTGGTGCTTCATATCAAGTTGTTCTACTGGCAGGGATTTCCTGTTATTAAAGTTTATTCTCTCACTTTGAGAAGGTAAACTGTCTGATGCCCCTGGCTGTACAAAACCAGTGAGCCACATCTGTTGAAGCATCTGTAAGAAAGTCTCTTAGAGAAGATATCGGCTTAATTAATTCAACTGATTCGTTAGGCATTCGGTGTGCAATCTTTTATTGTGGCACAAGAATGGCAATGTGCATTAAGTTTTACTGTGTAGCCATTATGGAAATAAGTGAAATGTTATTTGAAGCGTAATGATTCACATCAAACAATTCCCTGCAAATGTACCCATGGCAGCTCAATGTTGCTGTGAACACTCATATGGACATGTCTGTTGTTACTCAAATGATCAACTTACTCTAAATTCCATTGGTATCATACAAACTGGGTATTATTTTATGTAATTTTTTTCTTTTACATATTGATTTTGGATATCCTTTTTCTGGATGGAGTACGCAATTATTATGTTTTTGTTTTGTTTTTTTTTGAGAAATCTTTGGACAAATAAACACATTCAAAATTATATTTACATTTTTTTCCCCCCAGGTTTGTGACGCACAAGCCCTGTTTACTGAGGACAAAGATCCTCTGCGTTTGAGCACAGATGCTTCAAGACACTTCTACTGAAACATTATGAAACAGGTTACGAACAGGGTTTTCAGTATATGCAAATAGTGAAAAGCTGACCTTTTTAAAACAGTGTTTTAAAGAGGGGGGCTGAGCTCACACAATGGAACATGTGTCATCAATGGAAACCTTTGGAAAAAAAAAAAACTGTTTTTTATACCACAAACACTAGTAGAATATTAATCATCTGAGGTCGTGTATATGAACCATAGTCTATCAGGAATAGCATGGAGTATTTTATGTATGCAAATGGTGATTGTGGTGACTGTTGGTCTCTTTTATATGTATAATTTATAGGATGTTTGTGTGTTTTGTGTTTAAAAAAATAGTTTTCATTAGTAAGTCTTACAATTGCATCAATGTACTACAAGACCACATACCCAACCTGTCACAGCTTGTTAGCCAAACTGTTTGAGAGATCCTGGACCCAACTCTGGCATTAGACAAAACATTACATAACCACAAAGTCACATTTATTCATCACCAGGCCTCACTTCCCACCCACACTAGCAGGACCAGAGGCTGCAACCAAAACAAAACAAGACTAAACAGCACCAGACAAGACAAAATAGGATCAAACAATGCGAGACAGATTTTATTAATTAGTGCACGATTAACCCAGAAGTAGAAGAAAGTTAGTTTGAATTCAGGGGTGATGTGGATGTCAAGGAGTGGGACTTCTGTCTTGAGGAGGGGGTGGGGGGTGGTAGTCATTGTCGTGGCTGCGGCAGGGTGAGGGTGAGTAATGTAATGTGGTCGACTGTATCAAATTCAGCACTGAGATAGAATAAAACTAACACTGACATGTCTCCATTTTCTGTGTCTGTCATTCATCACTTCATTGTCAGAGCTGAGTCTGACTAAAGTCCCTCAATGCTGTGGTGCTGTCTAAAGGCTGACTGGAAGGCATAGCAGTTATGTTGTGTTAAAAAGTTGTTCAACTGATGAAAATCAGCTTTTTCACTTATATTACTTAAAACTAGAAGATTTTGGAGATGGGCTTGTTGTTGTATATATGTGTGTTGTTCGGTCAATGTCTGTTTTTAGCAGAGGTTTAACCACAGCTGCTTTCAATGACTCTGGGAAAACATCTTATGTTAAAGAGGAGTTCACAATCTGTAACAGATGTGACTCCAAAATCTTTGAGACATTTTTGAAAAAAAAAACAAAAAACCTGTGGGCAGGATATTGAAACAACAGGAGAAGAAGTTCAGTTGATGTGGTGTTTCCTCCAGCACTTTGCTGTTAATGGGATAAAACTATCATGGTGTTTGAATTGGATTTTTGGTGGACACAGTACATTTTCTGAACCTGCTGCAGATAAACTAACTACTTGCCTAATATTTTGGATTTTGTCCGTAAAGAATTTAGCAAAGTCGTTGCATGCCTTGATGTAATAAAATCTAGGTGTATACTGACACAGGAGGATTTGTTAGCCTGTCGACTGTAGCAAGCAGGGCATGAGCACTATGACGTATTTTTCTGATGATGTCAGAAAAATAGAACTTCCTTACTTTCCTTAGTTCTACATTGTAAGAGTGAAGTTGTTTTTTATAGTTGAGTATAGTTTATAGTCTTTATAATGAACCAGTAGTTTTGTTTTTCTCCATCAACACTGAGGACATCAGTCTAAAGTCCTCCATGAAGACTTTATCCTTCCAGAGATAAGCTTCACCTTAGTAGGAGTAATGGGGTATTATATGTGATATAATATTCAACATCATTGCGCTGAAGCTAGTTGCAAGCTCATTGATTGAACCCCCAACAGTGCAGGTATTAGAGAGAAGACCTGGTTAAACATCTCTATCTTCACTTATACACTGTATTATGATCTTTTCCTTTGAAACATTTGTGTACACTGAAGAAAGCACATCAATGATCAGACAAGCCCACATCATGCACACTAACTTTGAAGATGTCTAATCCCTTTGCAATTAATAAGTTCAGTATATATATCCCATGTGTATGTGGATGTCCGCTCTGTCACATGCTGAGTCAACCCAAAATTGTCCAGAGTGTTACTCAGATCTTTCATCCCTTTGTTCTGAAGAGGCATAAACATGGATGTTAAAGTCACCAATAATGATTATCGTCAAAATTAACACAAATTATTGACAGCAGGTCACTAAAATCATCATCATCAAAATCACAACCTTGGATGATGCCTTTAGCGATACAGACATGTACTGAAAAGAAAGGAAATTTCCAAGAGATAGCTCCTTATATTGATATGAGTCTCTAAATAAGACTGCGACTCCTTCTCCTCTTCTGTTTATTCTAGGCTCACTGATAAAACTGTTGGGTTGACACAATAAGGATAGTTGCACTGTTATTTAGGCAGAGCTAAGTTTCAGTTAGAACCTTAAAATCAAGGCTGTCCTTAGTAATCAAATTGTTTATTAAAATGTTTTCCCTGCTAAAGACATAATGTTTAACAATGCTAATTTTAGAGTTTTAAGAGTATCATTATTTACAAGGGCAAGCTTTGGCTTACACAGTATGTTTATGCTGCTTACATTTCTCCTATGGTTACTCTTTTAGCAATAAAAGAAATCAACAAAACAGATGAATGCATTGTCTAGAGGTTGGGTTTCATACTTCACCTAGATTTAGTCAACATTTGCAGCTTTATAAGTTGTTTGTATAACTCCTAAAAAAAAAGAACAAAAAATCCCCCTATCTGTATTACTACATGACAGGACTTGCACGATTTCAAGATAAACAACTACAGGGAACTCCAGATGATAGTGCCACTGCAGAATACTTTTCCAGATCCCCTTAAATGAAGAGTCGGGTTCTGCAGTGAAGATGAAGCCAGTCTTCACAGCACCTGCTTTGCAGCTGTCAACGTCTGTGTCTGTGTTTGTATGTGTGTCTGTGTATGTTGTGCAAACCAGAGTCTCCAGATTACGAGAGTGTGTATCTAGATCCACAGCAGCTGCCCCTCAAGCACAATGACATGCATGCTCATTATAAACTGCTTTTGTGTGGAAGAGAATAGAGTCAAATTTGTCCTATTTTGAGATAGAACCAAATCCTATTTTCTTTTTTTTCTTTTTTTTTTGTCTTGCCCCAAAAATATGTTGACGTAATTACATTAACACATTTATGGAGTGGAAGTTGATTAAATGTAAAATGAGTCATTTCAACCAACGTCCCTGCATGTTGTCATGTTCTTTCCACATTCAAATGCTGAGTGGACTCAAATGACTTTTGTGAGACAGTTTTCAACCAAAATTTTCTTTATTTGTCACTTTTTTTTCCTTTATGGATGTCCATATCTCTTTGCATTTTCAATATATTTCAGAGTGTTTAATAAAATTAAGTAATCACAGGTTTGGGTGCTGTTTTTTTTTTTTTTTTTTACCAACCAATAACTGCAGCTTTTGATGACAGGGAATTACTGCCACATAACTGAGTGACATGTTCACCTCTAGAGGGACCAAGATAGGATCCAGATGATAGAGAAAAATAAGTCCTTGGGGTTAAATGTCCGGTTTACCCAGAGAGAATGTGTTTAACAAAGGAGGCATAGTTAATGCAACCATTGGCGTCCTCCTGTCCTGCCATCAGTCTGTCCACCTCATCTTCTGTCATCCGTTCACCCAGCGTCGCCAGGACATGACGAAGCTCAGCTCCCATGATGGTACCATTGCCTTCCTTGTCAAAAACCCTAAGCCCCTCCACAAAATCCTCAAAGTTGCCTTGATCTTTAGCACGGGAGATGTGTTGCAACATTGGCAAGAAGGTTTCAAAGTCCACCATTTTTGTGCTCATGTCCTCAGGCCGCGGCTTTCCGAGCACCTTGAGGACATCAGCATTGGTTGGATTCTGGCCGAGAGCTCGCATCACATCCCCACACTGAGCATACGTGATCTTCATCTCTCCGGTCGGTGTGCGGTCAAACAAGGTGAAGGCCTCTTTGAACTCCTCAATCTGGTCTGGGGTGTACTCGAGAGTAATACTTTTAGGGTCAAAGTCGGGTTCTTTGGGAGGTTCGGGCTGGGGCTCCGGGGTCGGTGCTGGCTTGGCGGCAGCAGCAGCTGGAGTGGCTTCTTTCTTGGGCTCTGGCTTTTTAGGCTCAGGTTTCTTTGGCTCAACCTTCTTTGGTGCCATGTTGTTCAGGGAGTCGGAGTTGAGCTTGTACTTGCTGTGAAACAAGTGAGAGACAGGAGGGATTGGAAGTGATTCCTAAGCACAGAGAACCACCTCCTTTTCCAAACCTTTTATATGTGCTTTGTCTCAGGAGCCGGATAGCAATTTCCAACGGCACACTATAAAAGGAAGAAACCAGAAATAGATCCTCATAGCAAGTGATGTCAACATTAAGTATTGTTCTCAGCTGCTGTCATGTAGCCGACAGGGCTATTTGCTGCCATTAGCAAGGGTCCAGTTGCATTAAGCCAAAAATGTTCTGTCTCTCCGATGGACAAAGGGATCAGAGCACAGCCAATGTATCAGCCCATGAGGCAGGGGAGGGGAGACCGAAATAGCTTCATCCTCTAACTAACTGTCTGGGAATCACTGCTTTCTGGAAAACTTACACTCACACATACAGGCATTCTGTGAAATACAACATCAATAGGGCATTATTAATTAGTGAAGTGTTGAAGAGGTTGACTATGAAGTCATGGCTAATGATGGTTTAAAAAGAAAGGTGAGATGTAATACGTTACAATAAAGCCATAGGTACTATATACAAAAATAAGGAATACTGATACACACACACACACACACACACACACAAATGTATTTATGCATGGACAAATTATACTTTACTTGAGTTCATAGATAAAAACCACTTTTGAATACTTTTATCACCCAATATAGAATTCTACGTTTGACAAAGGTCAATCTGCTTTATATTGTTGTTGGGTTTTTTTTCCTGAGTACAAGAAATAGTTTTGTGTGACATCTGCTTTGCATTTATTTAAGAGTCCTGTAAACATTTGTATGTCATTCAAGGCCTCTTGACAACTCAAGAAAAATAATTAAATGTTATGGGGACAGGGAAATAAAATCACATCTGACTGCAGGGAACAGACATTCAACCCTTGGGCAAACCTCTAACCCTCCAATGAGAACGTAGCCTCAAGTCATCTGGAACTCATTGAAACTACTGAAAGTATCCCCATTTCTGGACTATTTATTGATTTTTACTTAAATTCTGCCATTGTTGCAAGATTTTGTCGCTGCTCATAAAAAAATTAATTAAAACATAAATTGTGTGCTAGAGGCATTTGACAACATTAACCTAATTATTTCAATCATTAAGGATAAGGATCAAAATCAGCATTTTTGTATTTAGTAAAATTAGTCCATTTTCTTACACATCCATCATAAAGTCTGACAGATACTGTATTAGTAAATAGAATTTTCCTATTAAACTGCCAAAATGTAATCAATAAATCAGTAAAAAGTGTTTAAATATGAATATTTGTTAAACTGATATAAAGTGTTTTTCATTAAGTAAACGTATTTACTTACCAGCATGAGAGTGACCTTGTCATTTTTTTATTATTTTTTGTCATTTATTTAAAAAAAAACAAAACAGGGACCACTTATATGAAGCTACTAATTAATGTTCATGACACAAAAAAGATAGAAATTACATTTCTTTAAATAAAACTATTGGTTGTGCTCTCCCTATACACTTCAGTGCTAGTTTATCCGTGAACCGCCTGTATATTACGGCCGAATATTTTTTTCAGGGTTGCAAGGTGAACACAAACGAGGCAATACCATTGTGTCTGCTTTATAAATACATAATATGTCACTCGGCTTTGTGTAGATGGCAGCACAGTAATTCACTTCAGGTGAATGAAGAACAAACAAAAAAAAAATCATTTGAATTTATGGAGGAGAGCAAATATAGAATGTGCACTTCTCCGCTACAATTTTAATCAGAGCAACTTTAATTTTATGTGCACATACCCAGTTTATCACTCAGTTTAAGACAGCTGAAGCCTGTCATGCCATAATCATATTTACCCCTCTCCATCTCCATGACTCCCTGATCCTTCAGCCTACAGCGTCAGCTCAGCGGATGGCTCAGTGCGTGTATGTGGGTGTGTGTAAGTGTGTGTGTGCGTGTGATTGTCCTTAGTCCAAGATGATTATCTCTCTTCTCTTTGCTTTTGAGGTCACATGGCTAGTAAAAGTGACAGCTAATTTGTCGTCTTTTGTTGTGTGTGTGTGTGCATATGAGGTTGTGGACTTTCTGTCTAGAACAAAAGGTGTGACCTGCAAGTAGAGTCACACTGGTTATCGCTGTTTTGTTTTTAAAAGGCACATATGTAAAATTACAGGTATTTCTGTTGCAATAGGTATTGAATAAAAATAAATGATGAAATGATTGGTTTTTTTGTCCCCATCTGCTCCATCCTGTTCAGTTGGATGGATGACTTTATGCTTACAACTGCTGTAAAACATCTACGCGCTCCTGCTAAAATGGAACATTTTTGACATGTAAGTGAATATGAAATCCAGGCAAGTCGTGTTGTATTTCTTCCATGTACATATACAGTCTCCTGTAAGTGATGGATTCTGTGAAAACCTTGAAAATAGTCTGTTTCTTCTTCAGTCTGCTCCATTTCTCTTACCTGCTACAAAGTAACTCATTAACGCTGACATTTTTTTATGGAATTTGACATTTCCACTCATTTTACATATACTCCGGCTGACAACTTGACTGTTCATCCGCATTTACAACCCCACTTCCCAAAACGTCAGCCCACTGTGTACAACGTAACTAAACACAGACTATAATGATCAATGAAACTCAAACCTATCCTTTACTTGCAATGGAAAATGGGTATCACATATTTAAACTGAGAAAATATACTATTTTAAGAAAGAAATATGATTTGAAACTTGATGACAGCAAGACATCTTCAAAAAGTTACAACTACTTATGTTTACCACTGCACATTCTTCTTCTTCTTCTTTTGGCTTTTCCCTTCAGGGGTCGCCACAGCAAATCACTGTCCTCCATCTAACCCTGTCTTCTGAATCCTCTACTCTCACACCAACTACCTTCATATCCTC